>JADBJO010024128.1:12500-25577 GCA_016801955.1 Conus betulinus | reverse complement strand
ATAGGACAGAAGAGAGAGACGGAGAGAGAGAAGAGGCGAACCCCGAAGGACCAAAAGGACAGAGATACACGTTGCGAAAAGAGAGAGAAAAGAAGAAAACATTTTGAGAGAAGTCAAATATAAAATGTGATCGGAAAATAATGACTCATCACTGTTTTTAAAAAATCCTAAAAATTCGATTCTGTTTTCTTATTATTGTTTAGGCTTTTTATTTTTTTTTTCTGATTCTTTTGTTTTAAAGGTTTTTTTTTTGTTTATTGTTTTTCCTTGTAATCCGTTATGAGTGACACAACCTTCTGATCACCCATTTCATTCAAATAACTACGAGAATATACGCATATGCACACTAATATATATATATATATATATATATATATATATATATATATATATATATATATATATATACACGGCTACGTTCACACGCAGGGCTGTACACACGCGCGCGTGCGCAAACACACACACACACACACACACACACACACACACACACACACACACACACACACACACACACACACTCTCTCTCTCTCTCTCTCTCTGTCTGTCTGTCTGTCTGTCTCTCTCTCTCTCTCTCGCGCGCAAAAACAGACACGAGTATACACGGACATTCTCACGCGCGCCCGCACACACACACACACACACACACACACACACACACACACACACACACACATACGCATGCACGCACTCACACACACACACACACACACACACACACACACGCACGCACGCACGCACGCACGCACACTATCGGTCTATCATTAAAGTGGGTAAAGAACACTTCCCTACTTCCCACTTTCTGATACAACTAGGCAGTTCAAAATCCGTAGCGAGTGAGGCTTCTCCTCATGAACACACTGAGGTGACCAACTAACAGTTCATAAGTGTATATGTGTGTGCGTGCGTGCGTGTGTGTGTGTGTGTGTGTGTGTGTGTGTGTGTGTGTGTGTGTGTGTGTGTGTGTGTGTGAGAGAGAGAGAGAGAGAGAGAGAGAGAGTATGTATATGTGTTAGAGAGAGAGAGAGAGTGAGATAGAGAGACAGAGAGAGAGAGAGACAGATGTGTATATTATACATGAGAAGAAAAACTGCTTTATCAAAACTTGCACATATCAGGAAAAATAATGACATGTTAAGCGGCTAGTTTAAAATGTTCATTTAGTAGATAAGCAGAATAGATGGCTTCCACTGTGCAATGAAGCACAGTCAAGCTTGGAGATTTCACGCCCACACGCGCGCGCTCGCGCGCACACACGCACCCACGCGCGCGTGCGCGCGCGCGCGCGCGCACGCACACACACACACACACACACACACACACACACACACACACACACACATATATATATATATATATATATATATATATATATATATATATATATATATATATACACATATATATGAGTTATCTATACATTTATTAATCTAGTTTGATAATTACTTACTAGGTTATTGATTGATTGTTTGATTGCCGTGTTTATTTTTCGATTTATGTCTAGATTTATTCATCTATTTTGCCTCTAAACTATACACAGTGTTTTGCAGTATGTATGCCCTGTGATGTGGTAATCATAACATTCCTAGTGGAAAGTTTTAGGTTTTTTTGCTTTTACATCTACAGTTAATGAACTGTTGTTCATTAACATTAATGAGCTGCAGTAACAGGTTTCTGTTCTTTTCCTTTCTCTCTCTTCCCCATCCCCACCCCCCGAAACCCTCAGCCCCTTCCCCACCTAACCGCACCACCAGGATGGTTTTAAAGACGATTTTGTTGTTTTAGTATTGTCTATGTTCTTTTCATTCTTTGGTATACTGTCTGCGTCTTTTTTATTTATTTATTTTTTTTTTTAGTCCTTTCTTCTTGTTCTACTACTTCTTTTTTTCTCTTGATTCCATCCTGTCTTTCGCACATTCGTGTGTTGTTGTTACTGTTGTAGTTGTTACTGTTGTTGTTTATCGTGCGTTTGTTCGGTCGGTGGCCCTATCGGTCGCTCGTTCGTTCCTTCATTCGCGCACTCGGTCACTTGATCGTTCAGCCATTCGTTCGTAATTGTTTTTTCCGCCGGTCGGTCGCTTGTTCAGTCCATTCGTTCGATCAGTCAGTCAGTCATTCAGACATTCATTCGTTCAGCCCATTCGTTCGTGCATTTGTTTGGTCGGTCGCTTGTTCAGTGATTCATTCGTCGGTCGTTCAGTTCAGTCAGTGCGGCTATCGTTCATTCATCTGCACTCAGTACTCGGTCACTCGGTCGTGCAGGCGGATAATCGGTCGTTTAGTCATTCATTCGTTCAATTCGTCAGTTGGTCGCTCGTTCAGTCAGTCATTGGGTCAGTTGGTCGTTCAGTCAGTCGGTCGATCAGTTATTTATTCGTTCAGCAGGTCAGTTGGTCGCTCAGTCATTCGTTCGTGGATTTGTTTGGTCGGTCGTCGCTCGTTCAATCATTCTTTCGTTCCGTCAGTCAGTCGGTCGTTCTGACATTCATTTGTTCAGTCATTCACTTGGTCGTTCAGCCATTTATTCGGTCAGTCGGTCGTTTAGTCATTGATTCGTTCAGTCGTCGTTCAGTCATTGATTTGTTCAGTTGGTTGGTCGCTCAGTCATTCAGTCTGTCAGTCGGTCGTTTAGTTATTTATTGGTTCAGTCGGTCGTTCAGTCATTCAGTCGGTCGTTCAGTTATTCATTCGTTCAGTCGGTCAACGACCGTCATTCAGTCACTTATTCGGTCAGTCGGTCGTTCACTTATTCCTTCAGCTGGTCGGTCGATCATTCGGTCATTCTTTCGTTCAGTTGGTCGTCCAGTCATTCATTTGGTCAGTCGGCCGTTCAGTTGCTCGTTCTTAGATTCGTTCAGTCGGTCACTCGTTCAGTCAGTCATTCGTTCCGTCGGTCGATCGGTTATTCATTCGTACAAATGTTCAGTCGGTTGCTCGTTCAGTCGCATGGTGGTCGCTTGTTCAATCATTCATTCATTGAGTCGGTCAGGTGGTCGATCAGTCGTTCGTTCGTACACTTGTTTGGTCGCTCGGTCGGTCCTCCTTTCGTTCAGTCGGTCGTTCATTCATTCAGTCGGTCGATCAGTCATTCGTTCGTAGAGTTTTTCGGTCGGTTGTTGTTCGTTCGTTCGTTCATTCGGTCAGTCGTTCAGTCGTTGATTCGTTCATTCATTCATTCGTTCAGTCAGCAGGCGTACGGTGAGGCACAGATGCAGTGTGCGACATGGATGGGGGTACGCAGGGAGCGGATGCTGGTCGTGACAAGACTGGGTGTACATGGAAGGGGCTGATGCGAAGCGAATGCAGGTATGACGTGACGTGACGTGGGGGGGGGGGGGGGGGGGAGGAAGTAGGAGGTTTTTGGGATGCGTGGGACGCGGTTCCAGGGTATGCCACGGGGAAGAGGTCGCACGTGCGGCGTACAACATGGTTGTAGGTAGAAGACCAGCGGACACAGCGTGACATGTGTACGGCGGGTCGCGGTTGCTGGGCGTGACATGGGAGAGGTTGATGGGGGGAGAGAGAGGTGCGGATGCAGGATGTTATAATGATGGAGGTACAGGGAGCATGGGTTTTCAGGGCTTGAAAAGGATAGGGATGTGGAAGGGGGGGAGGAGGGGGGGACTGAAGATACAGTGCGTAACATGGGTAGGGATGCAGGGGGTATGGATGCAGGATGTAACGTGGATGGGGAGTACAGGGAGTGCAGATTTTAGAGCTTGACATGGATGATGTTAATGGGCGCAGATTACACACATCGTGATGTTGGGGGGGGGGGGGGGGGGGGGGGGGAGGGGGGTGTAGAATTCAGGGTGTGATATAAGGGCGCGGATTTCCGCGCCTGATTCGAGTATGGGTAAAGGAGGGGGAGAGGTGTGTGTGCGGATTTCAAGGCGTGACATGGGTCGAGTACGGGAGGCGCGGATTTTAGAGCGTGATCTAACTGGGGGTAGGGTAGTGTAGGGAAAGTGTGACGTGTACGCAAACAGGACGCGCACACTTCAGGGCCTAGTACAGGGGGTGCGGCGATCAAGGTGTGATATGAGTGTGGGAATAGGGAGTGAAGATTCAAGAGCGTGACAGGATGGGCGTAACGGGGCGTCGAAGAGTGACGCGGAGGGGCGTTTTGGGGCAGATGTGGAGCGGAGACGAGGCTCGAGATGAGTGGGCGCATTGGGGAAGAGGGGTGAGGATGAAGCACGTGAAATGGATGGGCGTACTAGGGGTCCTCGGATGCTGTGTACAACGTAATGGAGGACGTATATTGGTGGGAGTACGGCAGTTGTGGATGCAGGGCGTGACACGGATGGGGGCGAGGGGAGGTGCAAACACAGGGCAGGACGTGGGGGGGGGGTGGGGGGAGGGGCGATGGGGAGCGTGGATGCTGGACGTAGCATGGGGGGGGGGGGGGGGTGTGCAGGGCATGCAGATGCAGGGAGTGACGGTAGGGAAAGCACAGGGAGTACAGATTTGGGGGGGCTTCATAGGGGTCAGGGTAGGGGGGCACAGATTTCAGATCATGATGTAGGTCAGGGTACAGGGAAGGGTGGGTTGGTGAGGGATGACATGCGTGGGCGTACATGGAAAGAGGGGGGGCGTGGATGTAGGGCGTGACGTGGGCTGTGGCAGAGGGGGAAGATGAAGGACGTGACTTGGCGGGCGCATTGGATAGAGGGGCACGAGTGAAGGGCGTGATGTGGTGGTGGCTTCATTGGGGGAGAGGGGGTGCAGACCAAGGGTGTGGCATGGTGGCATATTGGGATCGAAGGGACAGGAAGGCGGGGCGAACGAAGGGCGTGACGTGGTGGGTGTGTGGGAGCAGACAGGTGCGGATGAAGGGCGTGACATGGTGGGTGTTTCATTGGAGCAGACAGGTGCGAACGAAGGGCGTGACATGGTGGATGTTTTATTGGAGCAGACAGGTGCGGACGAAGGGCGTGACATGGTGGGGTGTTTCATTGGAGCAGACAGGTGCGGATGAAGGGCGTGACATGGTGGGTGTTTTATTGGAGCAGACAGGTGCGGATGAAGGGCGTGACATGGTGGGTGTTTCATTGGAGCAGACAGGTGCGGATGAAGGGCGTGACATGGTGGGTGTTTCATTGGAGCAGACAGGTGCGGATGAAGGGCGTGACATGGTGGGTGTTTTATTGGAGCAGACAGATGTGGATGAAGGGCGTGACATGGTGGGTGTTTTATTGGAGCAGACAGGTGCAGATGAAGGGCGTGACATGGTGGGTGTGCTGGGGCAGAGGGGGTGCGAATGAAGGGCGTGATGTAGGTGTTTTCCTTGGGCAAAGGGGTGGGGGTAGACACGCCCGAGCGTAACATGGGTGGGCGAGGAGAGGCGAGAGCGACGCGGATGCAGGACATGACATGGCTGTGCAAAATGAATGGGGGTGGGGGGGGTGGGGGGGGTATGGTGACATGGCTGGGTGAAATGAAAGGGGGGGGGGGGGGGAGGGGGGAGGAGACAGATGCAGGATATGACATGGCTGGGTGAAATGAAAGGGGAGGGGGGGGGGAGGAGACAGATGCAGGATATGACATGGCTGGGTGAAAATGAAAGGGGAGGGGGGGGGAGGAGACAGGGATGCAGATGCAGGATATGACATGGCTGGGCGAAATGAAGGGGGAGGGGGGGGGGGGAGGAGACAGATGCAGGATATGACATGGTTGGGCGAAATGAAGGGGGGGGGGGGGGGGAGGAGACAGATGCAGGATATGACATGGCTGGGCGAAATGAAGGGGGGAGAGGGGGGGGGGGGGAGGAGACAGATGCAGGATATGACATGGCTGGGCGAAATGAAGGGGGGGGGGGGGAGACAGATGCAGGATATGACATGGCTGGGTGAAATGAAAGGGGAGGGGGGGGGGGGGGGGAGGAGACAGATGCAGGATATGACATGACTGGGCGAAATGAAGGGGGGGGGGGGGGGGGAGAGACAGATGCAGGATATGACATGGCTGGGCGAAATGAAGGGGGGTGGGGGTGGGGTGCGAAGCAGATGGGTGCGGATGAAGGGCGTGACCTGGTGGGTGTATTGGGGCAGAGGGGGGCAGGGGGCGTGACCTGGTAGGTGTATTGGGGGGGGGGGGGCGTGACCTGGTGGGTGTATTGGGGCAGAGAGGGTGACATGAAGAGTGTGACCTGGTGGGTGTATTGGGGCAGAGAGGGGGTGACATGATGAGTGACCTGGGTGGTGTATTGGGCAGAGGGGGTGACATGATGAGTGTGACCTGGTGGGTGTATTGGGGCAGAGGGGGGTGACATGTTGAGTGTGACCTGGTGGGTGTATTGGGGCAGAGGGGGGTGACATGATGAGTGTGGTGACTGGTGGGGGGGTGTATTGGCGCAGAGACCTGGGTGACATGATGAGTGAGGCGTGACCTGGTGGGTGTATTGGGGCAGGGAGGAGCGTGACGTGACCTGGTGGGTGTATTAGGGCAGAGGGGGAGTGAGGTGGGGTAGAGGGGGTGACATGACAGGTGAGTGGTACCTGGAGGGGTGACATGGTGTGACCGGGTGTGTATTGGGGCAGGGAGGGGGCGTGACCTGGTGGGTGTTTTGAGGGGGGGGGGGGGCGTGACCTGGGTGGGTGTATTGGGGCAGAGGGGGGGTGGAAGCGTGACCTGGTGGGTTGTATTGGGGGAGAGAGAGAGCGTGACATGAAGAGCGTGACCTGGTGGGTGTTATGGGGCAGAGAGGGGGACATGAAGAGCGCGACCTGGTGGGTGTATTAGGGCAGAGGAGGGGCAGCGTGACCTGATGAGTGTATTGGGGCACAGGGGGGAACGTGACTGGTGGGTGTATTGGGGCATTGGGGCAGAGGGGGGTGACCTGAGGCAGGGGGGGAGCGTGACCTGGTGGTGTATTGGGGCAGCAGAGGGGGGAGCGTGACCGGGTGTGTGTATTGGGGCAGAGGGGGGGGGGGGGGGGGGGGAGCGTGACCTGGTGGGTGTATTGGGGCAGAGGGGGAGCATGACCTGGTGGGTGTATGGGGGGCAGAGGGGGGCGGGACGTGACCTGGTGGGTGTATTGGGGCAGAGGGTGTGACATGGAGAGCGTGACATGGTGGGTGTATTGGGGCAGGGGGGGGGGGGGGGGGTGACCTGATGGGGTGTATTGGGGCAGAGGGGGGGAGCGTGACCCTGGTTGGTATATTTGGGCAGAGGGTGACATGAAGAGTGTGACTGGTAGGTGTATTTGGGCAGAGGGGGGAGAGAGAGCGTGACCTGGTGGGTGTATTGGGGCAGAGGGGGGAGCGTGACCGGTGGGTGTATTGGGGCAGAGGGGGAGCGTGACCTGGTGGGTGTATTGGGGCAGAGGGGGCGTGACGTGGCGGGTGTATTGGGGCAGAGGGGGGAGCGTGACCTGGTGGGTGTATTGGGGCAGAGGGGTGGTTGGATGAAGAGCGTGACCTGGTGGGTGTATTGGGGCGTATAGGGGGGAGCGTGACCTGGGGGGTGTATTGGGGCAGAGGGGGGTGACATGAAGAGCGTGACCTGGTGGATGTATTGGGGCAGAGGGGGTGACATGAAGAGCGTGACCTGTGGGGTGTATTAGGGCAGAGGGGGGAGCGTGACCGGTGGGTGTATTGGGCAGAGGGGGGGTGACATGAAGAGCGTGACCTGGTGGATGTATTGGGGCAGAGGGGGTGCGTGACCGGGTGGGTGTATTGGGGCAGAGGGGGGAGCGTGACCTGGTGGGTGTATTAGGCAGAGGGGGGAGCGTGACCTGGTGGGTGTGTTGGGGCAGAGGGGGGAAGCGTTACCTCGTGGGTGTATTGGGGCAGAGCGGGTGGCATGAACAGCGTGGGGCTGGTGGGTGTATTGGGGCAGAGGGGGGAGCGTGACCTGGACCTGGGGGTGTATTGGGGGGGGGTGGTGACATGAGACCGTGAAACTTGTGGGTGTGTTGGGCAGAGTGGGGACATGAACTGTGAACTGTGGGTGTACTGGGGCAGAATGGGTGATATGAAGAGCGCGACCTGGTGGGTGTATTGGGGCAGAGGGGGGATGAAAAGCGTGTATTGGGGCTGGTGGGTGTATTGGGCAGAGGGGGATTGGGGCAAACAGGGGGTGCGTGAGCTGGTGGGGGTGGGTGGTTGGTGCATTAGGGGGAGGGGGGGGAGCGTGACCTGGTGTGTTGGGGTTGTTTGGGGTATTGGGCCAGAGCGGGTGGCATGAACAGCGTGACCTGGTGGGTGTATTGGGGCAGAGGGGGGGGCGTGACTGGTGGGTGTATTGGGGCAGAGGGGGGTGACATGAAGGGGTGAAGAGGGGTGTGTTGGGCGTGGGGAGCGTGACTGGTGGGTGTATTGGGGCAGGGCAGGGGTGATATGAAGAGCGCGACCTGGCATGAAGAGGGGGAAGTGTTACCTGGTGGGTGTATTGGGGAGCGGGTGGCATGGGCGGGGGGTGTGGGGCAGAGGGGGGAGCGTGTAGTGGGTGTATTGGGGCAGAGGGGGGGGGGGGGGGGGACCTGGTGGTGTATTGGGGGCAGGGGGGGGGGGTGCGTGAGAGCTGGTAGGTGTATTAGGGCAGGGGGGGGGGGTGCGTGAGCTGGTGGGTGTATTAGGGCAGGGGGGGGGGTGCGTGAGCTGGTGGGTGTATTGGGGCAGGGGGGGGGTGCGTGAGCTGGTGGGTGTATTGGGGCAGGGGGGGGGGGGGGTGCGTGAGCTGGTGGGTGTATTAGGGCAGGGGGGGGGGGGGTGCGTGAGCTGGTGGGTGTATTAGGGCGGGGGGTGGGGTGCGTGAGCTGGTGGGTGTATTGGGGCAGAGGGGGGCGCGAATGAAGAGCGTAACATGGGTGGCACAGTGGAAGCGGTGTGTGTGTGGAGTGAATGCAGTCTGTTACATCAAGGGAGAGGGGAGAGGACCTTGATTTATGTGGGTGGGCGTAATGGGGGGGGGGGGGGGGGGGGATGGAGCGCGTAAGCAGGTGATGACATGGGTAAATAGGGGGAAGGGGGGGATGAAGGGTGCGGATGTGGGACGTGCGTGGTGGGGGGTTGCGGGAACAGGGGGGAGGGGGGGGGGGGCAGGAGCAAATGAAAGGTATGACGTGGGAATACGGCAGACGTGCTTGCAAGATATACCATGTGTGGGGCTGGCGGATGCAGCATAATTCTACGACTGACTGCAAGACAATAACTCGATTTGTACAGATACAATACAGTAGAGTACAGCAGAAGAATACAGTACAATACAATACAGTACAAAACTATACAAAAAATAACCTTATAATGATATATCCAATCTTATCATTTTCCTTCCCATGCACGCGCACACACACACACACACACACACACACACACACACACACACATTGTCTCACACACGCGCGTACGCACGCAAGCACACACACGCACGCACGCACGCACGCACGCACGCACGCACGCACGCACACACACACACACACTGTCTCACGCACGCGCGCGCTCACACACGCACACACACACACACACACACACACACACACACACACACACACACACACACACACACACACACACACACACACACACACACACACACACACACACACACACACACACACACACACACACAAACACACACACACACACACACACACACACACACACACACACACACACACACACACACACAATTCAATTCAAATTTAATCCTTTGACCACTGTTGGGGCATGGAGGATACAAATGTAACAAAGAGAAATACGGAACTCGCTCAGACAGTGTGTGAACATAGTTGCGAAATGCTGAATTCTGGTGAACTGTAATAATCTCATTAAAAATTTCCCATTTTTTAGAAACTTGCTAATATTCAAACAAATGCGTCTTCCTTTTTTAAACTCAATATCAGTAAGAAGACGCCAGCCTCAGAATCGGGGATTCCCGATTCTCTCGCTATGAAGGCCTTGTTTCCGGAGATTTTTTTTCCCCCAAAAGTCCAGTTAGGGTTAGGGTTAGGTTGAGGTTAGGGTAAGGTTTAAATAATGTAGTGACTTCATTGCAATCAAGAACATACCGAAAAACCATCCCTACAGTTTACGTCAATGATACATATTACAGATATTCACATGCATTTCAGTACTAGACATTTGTATATAAGCATTGTACCTACATAATATATCCTATTCTGTTCATTCATGTGTTTACAAACATACTTCCTGTGTGCAAACATAGCCTAATCTTTTATTTATACTTTATACTCATTAAAAGTATTCTGGCATCAAAGGGGCCTCATATAACATCTAGTCACACATTTATCATGATGATTCATTCAAGACAGGTGTTAGGTTTTGTATCTTACTTCGGTGGTCATCGGTCGACATCGATTAACATCAAGTCACTACATGTCAGACATTCAGCATTGTACAAGGTTAACGAGACACATGAATGCACAGCAAAAACCTAGACCTTCTCTTAGTTATGTATTATATGTTGTACATGTTCCGGGTCGCCCCCAGACCACGTAGCGCTGTCCTCCGCTTTCGCGCACAAGAAATGCCACATCCAGCGCAAGGCCGACCTTGACCTTTACTTTATTCTGTTGGTAGTAACCAAGTTTCGATTTTAACCTGTTCTTTCTTGCATTCGTACGTGTCTGTGCTTATGTGGCATAGTAGATATGTGGGTTGTTTTGTCTTCAGAAAGTACATAGGTTCGAAAGGTCTCTGTCTTTCGCTTACTGTCTTTAGGTGCCTGTTTCTGTTGTTTACATACATCGGTCTGTGTTTTCCTGTCTTTTCAATCCCTATATCATCATCAATTCCATCAAAGTATTGTAGCGTCCACAAAAAACTCACATAACATCTAGTCGCACATATATGAATATGATCCGTTCAGAACATACAAGTTTTTTGCGTTTTACATCAGTAATCATCGGTCGATACTGATTTGCGTCAGATTACTATAGCGACCATATCTTGAGAGTCACAAAACATACTAGTTAAT
Organism: Conus betulinus; assembly: GCA_016801955.1. Lineage (NCBI taxonomy): Eukaryota > Metazoa > Mollusca > Gastropoda > Neogastropoda > Conidae > Conus > Conus betulinus. The sequence continues at coordinate 14,636 of JADBJO010024128.1, read as the reverse complement.
CGAGACAATATTTCCTAAGGTTGATAGGCAACACTGTTGTATACCAACATAGGCTATATATCCTCGAATCTTTGTAGTACTAGTCATTCAGGTAAAATTAAAAACGGGCCTGTAGCATTTCCTCTATTAATATACCTTTCCTAACTGGTTGTATGACTACAGGCTGGGCTATTCTTAAAGACACAATAAGCTGGATACTCGTCGACATGCCAGCTGTGCTCCGACGTCTCTTGTTGCTGTCCGCCCCGCCCGGCCCGCCCGCCCCCCACCCCTCTCATCAGAGGGGGGGCGTAAGAGAGGGGAGGGTGGGGGAGATCGCGAGCCGCAAAGAGCGCGCCGGCCGCCATGTAAGCTCGCACCCAAAGCTCTGAACCTGTAACTTGCGTGCCAACATCTTATATCTGTCAGCACATGTCGAACATTCGGTATTATGCAAGATTATCGAGACGCATATGAACACAGCGAAAACATGGACCTTCTTGTGATTGTTTGTTATATGTTTTCCGTGTTCTGGGTCGCCCTAGGCCGCATGCGGAACGTTCTGTTGCCTTCGCACAGAGGACGTGCCACATTCAGCGTAAGACCGACCACGACCTTTGCTTCATTCTGTAGATAGTAACCTAGTTTCGGTTTTGGCTTATTCTCGGTTATGCTCGTGCCTATATGTACTTTACTATTTCACTTAATATTTCAGTAGTTTTACAAACTGTTATTTTACACCAAGACAACAATGGAGAGAAAGGCGCAACTTGAGCGACACTGCAACTTCAGTTGCTGCTGCACGTGCCCAAACCTGCTTTACACCCATTGCAGCCAGCAACACTGTTGTCAGGGGCGCTCAAAATGTTACAAATTCACGAGAAATTGACAGAAATTGGTTGCTTCTTGCTGAAGAAGCAGAGCTGCTGCAGATTTCTGGCACAGTGTACGTGCAAGTCATGGTTGTGGTAAACACTGCTCAGCAAAAGTTCAACGCAAATGTGTTTTTAAGGGCGACAACCTGGGCTCTCAATAAGCATGCCACCAAGACAACGACTTTCAACACTCGATCGCGGGCGGGCACTGGGATGGCTCCAGGACGGCGTTTCCGGTCGGGAAGTGGCCAGACGACTGGGAGTGAGCCACTCTGTCATCCAGCGCCTCAACCAACGCTTTCAAGCCACTGGAAGTGCTGAAGAACGCCCCCGCTCTGGACGCCCAAGAGCAACGACTCGGCGACACGATCGGTATCTCCAGCTGTCGGCGCTTCGAGACAGATTCATCTCTGCCAGGACGTTGAGAAGTAACCTGCGGACAGCAGCTAAACGTCCTCATCAGCTCTCAGACCGTTCGACGTCGCTTGCATGAAGCTGACGTCCACTCAAGGGCAGCTGCTGTGCTTCCGCCTCTCACACAACGTCATCGCCAGGCTCGTATGGGCGTTCTGCCGCCGCCATCAGCGATGGAACAGACAGCAGTGGGGCAGGGTGCTCTTCACGGACGAGTCACGCTTTACTCTGTCCACCTGTGATGCCCGCAGGCGCGTGTGGCGACGGGTGGGGGGAGCGGTTTGTGGACGCCTGCGTTCAGGAGCACGATCGCTACGGAGGCGGGGGTCCGTGATGGTGTGGGGCGGCTTCCATCTTCACGGCAGAATCCCTCTGCACCTTATTAGAACCCCTCTGCACCTTATTAGAGGTAATCTCACCGGAAACAGGTACAGAGATGAGATTGTGAGGCCTATCATCATCCCCACCCTCCAGGCCATGGGACCAGGCTCCATTCTTCAAGATGACAACGCCACTCCTCATCGCGCTCTGGGGTGGGTCAGGGACCTCCTGCAGCGTCAGCAGGTTGTCCGTATGGACTGGCCAGCCCGATCCCCGGACTTGGCACCCATCGAAAACCTCTGGGACATCCTCGGACGCCGAGTCATGGACAACCATCCTGCGCCTGTTGATGTTGCTCAGCTGTTCCAGTTCCTGCAGCAGGAGTGGCTCGCAATCCCTCATCAGGTGCTGCAGAACCACGTCCACTCCATGCGGCGACGGCTGACGGAATGTCTGGCAGCAAATGGTGGTCACACCAGCTACTGAACATGAACAAACTGAATTGACATTTCTTGCAACTTTTCGAAGAGAGGGGGGGGGGGGGGGG
>JADBJO010024128.1:0-2500 GCA_016801955.1 Conus betulinus | reverse complement strand
AATGTGTAGTCTGTTGCACTTTTGACACAATTCAGAATACAAAAACGTGTTGTCCAATGTGAACTATTGATAGACTTCACTCATGGTTCAATGTCAATGCGTCCATACTCAGTTACATCGTTGGCATACACAAATTCATATTTTCCCCTGGGTCCTTCAAATGAGCTTCTAATTGAACCATTTTCAATGAATTACTAACTGAATAATGTCAAATTAGTTCCTAATTGAACCATTTTCAATGAGTAACTAACTGAATAATTTTAAATTAGTTCCTAATTGAACATTTATAAATGAGTTACTAACTGAACAATTTCAAATGAGTTCCTAATTGATCAATTTTAAATGAGTTCCTAATTGAACAATTTTAAATGAGGTACTAATTGAACAATTTCAAATGAGTTCCTAATTGAACAATTTAAATGAGTATTGAACAATTTTCTCAGCACAGGGGATCCATACTCACTCTGCACTAAGAAAGATGATTTGCACATGTGGAATGCGGTGTTTTGGTATGTTTGAATGGTCTGCCTTATTATTTTCAGAATTGAAATATGACATTCTTACAGGCTTTGAGGACACAAGAGAAAGATTCGTGGTAGGGGCAAATACTGTGCTGTGTGCTTCATACTAGCTGCGCTGCTAGCTAGTACACTGTACAATAAAATACAATCTTATCTGTATGAAAAGAGAACTTTGTGCCTTAACGGGCACAGACCAGTTACAACATGAGAGCACGGAAAAGAAATACAAATATAAATCACAGTCGATGTGGACGAAAGTGGAACACAGATAAGATGGGGTTGAGGGATCTGGTTGTTTTTTTTTTAGGTTTCTCTCCACAAGATCTGATGTACACTGATCTTGAATGACATATACCTATGTGCCAACCAAACACACAGTGCGGCCTTCTATAGATTGTCAGAATGCGAGACAAATAAAGCCTTCCAGAAGAAGGGCCCCCAAATGTGCTATGTTGCTGATTTGAATGATGCATGTTGTTACTGACGGTCTTGGGTGCTTTGAGTTACCTTTCTTTCAATGATGAACGCAGATTTAAAAGCTTGATGTTTGTGTGAGTTGGAGAGGAAGAAAACTAGGTTAGATATTGAGTAATTCCAGCAATTAACACAGGAACTAGTGACTCTCTCTCTCTCTCTCTCTCTCTCTCTCTCTCTCTCTCTCTCTCTCTCTCTCTCTCTCTCTCCCCCCCTCTCTGTCTGAGTGACAGTATTTGTTTGTCTGTGTCAGTATCTGAGTTCTTGAACAGTGGGGGCATTGGAAGTCCGTTGTTGTGATCACTGCTGATGCAGCCCTGTGTCGCTTTTCTCTGGCATCAGTGAGCTTCTGGCGTCGTGCTTTCTTCGTAGTTTGCAGCAGCTTTGTTGACTGAGACTCTCCATTTTGGTCTGTCCATAGCACGCTCCTCCAGTTCTCTCGGCTTGACGTGACACCACTGGATGTTTGCTTTCACAGTGTCTTTGTATCGCAGCTTTGGGCGGCCTTGGTTTCTCTTGCCGAGCTGTAGCTCACCATACATCAGGCGTCTTGGCATCCTAAACTCCTCCATACGGATGACATGCCCCACCCATCGAAGTTGGGCCTTGATGAGCATGGACTCAACGCTGGTGGTGGAGTTGGCACGTTCCAGGACCTCCAGGTTGGTGATGTGGTCCTGCCAGCTGATTCCGAGTATGGAACGGAGCGCTCGCATGTGAAAGTATTCCAGTTTTTTTTAAGTGTCTGCGATACAGTGTCCATGTTACACAACCGTAGAGAAGGGAGGGGAGTACCACCGCATTGTAGACCTTCAGTTTCGTTGATAGTCGGATACTGTGTGTTGATTGAGCACTCGGGTGCGGAGTCTGCCCATTGCCTGGCTAGCCTTGCCGATTCTAGAGACGATTTCTTTATCCAGGGAGCCATCACAGGAGATGGTGCTTCCCAGGTACTTGAAATGTTCGACATTGGCAAGTGGTGTGTCGTCGATGATAATGCTGGGTGCAGGTGGGTGGGTTTGGGGTGCAGGTTGGTGAAGCACCTCCGTCTTGCCGAGACTGACAGTCAGGCCGAAGAGTTTTGAGGCCTCAGAGAAGCGATCTAGCATCATCTGCAGGTCGGATTCTGCATGGGCCACAAGGGCGCAGTCATCAGCAAAGAGGACTTCTGAAGGAGGGTTTGCATGCTCTTTGTCTTGGCAGTGAGACGACACAGGTCGAAGAGGGAGCCATCCAAACGGTAGCGAATGTAGACCCCTTTCTCCAGGTCGCGGACGGCATGGGACAGCATACAGGTGAAGAACACATTAAATAGGACTGGAGCTAGAACACAGCCCTGTTTCACACGTTGGTGATTGCAAAGGCTTCCGGATCATTGATATAAACTTTGGCGGGCATCCGATGCGCTCTAGACTGTCCAGAGGGCCTCTCTATTGACCGTGTCAAAAGCCTTGGTCAGATCTATGAAAACAGAGAAAAGGGGCATGTTTTGTTCAATGCACTTC
>JADBJO010024127.1:5000-25578 GCA_016801955.1 Conus betulinus | reverse complement strand
GCTGCCTTACAGGAGCATTTTCGCTTTTGCAATTCCCCTGAGCAAGAACACACTGTCCTTACATCCGCTCGGCTCTGCCATTTGGTCGAGGCTCTTGAAGCCTGTATCAGTGTCACTTCTGAAAGGCATCTTGGATCGACTGCATCCAGATCTGGGAGAACTATAGTGTTCATGTCGACCAATTCTTCCCCCGAAACCAGCCTCTGACGATACTAGCAGGGCAGTAGACTCTATACAAGACACTTTCTTCCTGTATCTTTGACTCTAGCACTTTGCACGTCACCAACCGCACATCGGTGTTTGTACGGTCAGCACCATGGATCTTGAGTCCAACTGTGTCACCCTCTGAGAACGATTTTGTCACAGCCTGAACTTTTCTTTGGTAGCGTGATTCCTGACGCCTGGCAGCTTTCAAGTATTGTCTTCTTGCGGCCAGCCGCTTCCCCCTGTGAACTGTAGAGGTTTCATTTTCTACAGCCGCACTTCTTTTCCACAGAACGAACTGTCCTAACTCTAATGCTTCGTCCATAGGATTTGCCTCTGTCGGTACGTGTGTTGAATCAAAAACTTTGTCAACTGAAATAAACAACCGAATCTTCGTCCACTTTCACACCATGTACACATCTTCGATTAACAATTTCTGTCCCTTCACCAACAATCAGTTTGTCACTGAAAAGGAGGCACTCTCTTCCTCGTTTCTGCACGCCACGTGTGTTTTCAGCAGGTGAGTGGCTTTGTCCAGGCCCGGGACTTGAAGAACCTGAATTGTCGCTGGAGGGTCTAACATCTACCTCAGATTGTTGTCTTGAAGACACCAGCAGCTTGATGAACTAAAGCAATAGTGACGGCACATTGACATTCTCAATGTTCATCTGCATCAGCCTGGGATGTTGATGGGCCATCATCATCAAAACGATTCCCAGACGTCACAACTACACCACCAGCTGGCTGAGTAACCGATGTCATTTCAGTGTCAACAGACAAACTGACGTCGTCACCATTGGGCATAATTGCTCGACTAACTGGTTGTCACCTTCTGGCAGGGACTGTTTCACTGACTCCAAAGACTGCATGACGGCCTCAGGTAACTGTTCCTCATTAACAATACCCTGTTCAGCCAGTTCTTCCAAAACCGCGAGATCAAACCTGGGCTTCTGGCCCAAAACCAGTACGTATGGTGTCGTCTTACTCGTACTGGAAACTGATGTGTTGATGGAGTGTATGACGAATTTCAACCCCTTGCGCCACTCAGGACCCGTTCGTGTCCATCCACTTGCCAAGTTTGGTCTGCAGGTCTCCATTGCCCCTCTCAACACAGTATGAAAGCACGAAAAAAAAAGGCGACTTATTAAGAGAGGGAGAGAGAGGGAGAGACAGAGATGGGGGGGGGGGGGGGGGGGGGGGGGGGGGGGGGGGACAAAGAGAGAAAGAATTCCACACACACACACACACCCACACACACACACACACACACACACGACAGAGCGAGAGAGAGAGAGAGAGAGAGAGAGAGGATCAGAGAGAGAGAGAGAGAGAGAGAGAGAGAGAGAGAGAGAGAGAGAGAGATCGCCAATAATATAACCATGACAACAACAATACCACCAGGCACAAGACAAGCAGAGTGCCAGTATACACGCAGTAAGCACACAGATATATGATAATTCAGCACTGCAGTAAGTTCGGTCTGAAAATGAAAAAGGAAGAAGAAGAAAAAGTCGACACAAGGGCAGTTTTACGCGTTCGAAAGAAAATAACAAGGGTATGCGGGATTTTTCTGCGCCGACTGGCTCCTACCCAGAGTTGAGTTTGCTATGGGCTCAATTTGGAAGACTTGGACCACATAGTCGAGTTTCATCTACTTAATGGAAGCGTCTCTGCATTTCCTGACCAACACTGCAAGTGACTGTATCTCTCGCGCCTGATTGATCCCGGGATATATCATGACAGTAAGCGTAGAGTACGGCCCTGTCATGTAGTCTCACACTGGAATGGGAACCCGTAGCACCATCTGTGTCATCCTCATTCTCATCACTCAGCCTAAAAGGTGTCCAATCCTTTGGCTCTTCATGGCTTGCTCTCAAGGAGACCCGAGTATTTTGATGTCATCTTCATAGCTATGTCCTTGGACGTGGTGGCGCCGCTGGAGAAAGAGCTCCCTCACGCTGGCTACGTGACTAAGCAATTGTTGTCGTCAGTAGGGGGCTTAGTAGGTGTTGTCCTGCGTATAATCGATCAGTACAGGCGCAACTGAACACCATCGGGGTGACGTGGTAGCAGTGCAGTGTTTCCTCCGGTAGGCTGCCTCTTGACGACATGACACTGACTGTTCCCTGTGGATGGGGCTGCTGCGGGCTGGGCCGGGCTGTGGCTGTGGGCGGGGGTGGGGGGGTGAGGTGGGAATGATGGCGGCGTGGGTGCCGTGCTGCTGAGGTGGCACAGAAGATTGGACAGAAAAAAAAAGAAGAAAAAAATGGTACAAAAGCAGTTTTCGTTGATTTGGATTCCAAGGATTTTGTTCATAAAATACCCAGAATACATCAGCGTGCAAGTAAAGCCACAAAAATGGATAGTTCTCTTCTCGTCTAGCATTTTTATATCTATGATTTCGTTAGTAAAACAAACAGATCAAGAACGTCCTCAGTTTGTTTGTTTGTTTGTTGTTTTATCACGTACGGCCATACATTTTAAATTTTAATTGAAGTGAAAACCCTAATCATCGTACATTTTTGGGTAAGACTTTTTTTTTTTAACTTCACTCCCTAAGTACTGAACAAAAGCTGTTGGATATTTTCTTTCTTAATCGCATTAAAATTGTACCTGTTCGTTTGTTCCAAAAATCTGCTGAACGATAATGTATTTGTTCGTAAAATTCCATGGACGATCCAAATTTAATGCTTTCGAATTTCGATTCTTTCATTTTTGTATTCCCCAAAAATGACGTTCTATTGGACATTTGTGTAAGTGTATGATTTGTGTGCGTGTTTGTCTTTAAATCTTGTAACGTTCTGCTCTAATCTCTTTAGCAAACAACCATTTGTCAGTTGTATGATTCTGCCCCGTGCACAATTCTTAACAGCATTGACAACATCTCTGGATGTTTTGAAATCTGTGTGAATACTATTTTCCCTCTCTCTCAAAAAGAAAAGGGGAAAAAAAAAAAAAAAGATGAAAAATATTCTCCTTTCGTTCAACAGTTTTGTACGTCTCGCTCCCAACCCAAGAGTTGTAAAATTTCTTTCATGATTTTACTATAAGAGCAGAACACTTTTTTTTTTTTTTTTTTTTTTTTTTGTCTGCGTTTTGGCCGACTCTGGGGAAAGGTTCAGTGACGGCGAAGAAAGACTTCACTGACTGCGGGGAAAGTCCTGTTGACAGCAGGAAAGACGGTAACGTGGGATTCTCTTCAGAGAGCACGTAAGACCTCATGGTGAAAGCTTGGCCGTGTCTGGAGTTGTACTGTCTTCACCTGTCAGCGGAACAGCACAGAGCGAGGCTACGGGATGCACACGGCAGTTGCTTGGCAGTGGGCTCCATAGGAACGCTCCAGCGGAGGTTCTGTCATGTCGCATCCGGTGACCATTACACAACGGCATCTGCCAGGGAGCAATTATGTCCCTTTACTTGTGTAATGGAATGCCCTGTGCGTGCCTGCACCCTATGTGAACACAGCGCAGGCTTCCAAGGATGTAGCAGGATTGCTCCCAGCTGGTTTGTTCGGCAGTTGATGACAGTACTACTCTGGGTCCTATCCGCACTTTCGGGGTGTATCTTTTTCTCTCTTTCTTTAAGGTAGTTGTAGACCAAATACCTAGTATTTATAATTGCTTCCATTTCATTTGCAGTTCAGGCAAGTTTTGCGGGTTTTTTTTTTAAATACTTTCTGGCCAAACTGCATGAAATATATCAACATTTCAGTTATTGTGTATGATAATAGTGACAACAACAACAGCAACAACAACAATAACAGTAGTAGTAGTAGTAGTAGTAGTAGTAGTAGTAGTTGCAGTAGTTGCAGTAGTTGCAGCAGCAGCAGCAGCATCATATGTGTCTTAAACCTCAGTTCCATTCTACTGTTTTGATTTTCACCCAAGTCTGTTTTGCACCCAGATCAATGAGAGTGTTACAAACTTTTCGGCACTGTGATTACTTTTTTTTTTTTTCAAATGTGTTGACGTCATTACGTCAAGCAGCCAGCAGCCCGACCATACTCTCTATCCAAAGAAATAGTCCGCTATTACAAAATATAATTAGCTGTTTAAAGTTCCTTGATTAACTTTTCAAATACATAAAATGATCATTTCTTCATTTTATTTCAGAATGCTAAAACTCTATGTAAGAAAATATACCACAAGTGCTAAATTAATCTTGTACTTGAGGATCCGTTGCTAAGAGAGTCGGAATACACAAGCTTCAGATGTAGTGGATTCATTGTTTTTTTCTCTTGAAGTCAGCGGTTCAGCTGGGCAGCAATGATCAGACGACACACGGTAAGTAGTTTTCCTTTATCTCGACTCGACACCGAGTCAATCCATTATTTTATCATTCGTTTTTTTTAAAAAACTAATTTCTTATGTTTACAGGTTCTGTTGATTACCAACATTCTCTTTTATTTGCACACTGGGAGAAAGAATCAGGTCCAGATCGATGTCAGTGATCTGTCTATTGTTCGTTCTGTTCCTGTTTGTATGCGTTCACAAATGAAATGTAAACAACTGCTTATTAATGAAATATATTTTCGATAGTGCCATTGTACATAGAGTTGGATTAGATTCCAAGTACAAACAAACTCTGAATAATGTTCGACAAGCTCAAGTCATGTAATTGAGATATATATATATATATATATATATATATATATATATATATATATATATATATATATATGGGGGGGAGTAAATGGAGTATGTGGGGGGAGGGTAGTGCTAAAGATGGATATGAGGGAGAGGTTGCTTAACGAATATGCCTTTATGTGTGCTTGTTTCATCTAGGCTTTTTCATGTGAATCTTTTGTATACATGTGTGTGTGTGTGTGTGTGTGTGTGTGTAATAGTTGTTGTGCTTATATTATGTAATTACACTTTGCTGTAGAGAGAGGGAGGGGAGGGGGAGGGAAGATGGAGATAGAGAGAGGGGGGATGGGGGGTGGGCTGGTAGCTGGGGAATGTTGGTGAGTTGGGTTAGAACATGTGCGAGAATGTGGCGATTCAACTAGAGAAAACTTTGTGAACATGTTTCTAAACCCTTTGAATCTTGACAGGCATGTGAGCTTTGTTCTTGAGGAGTGGTGGGGGGGGAAACATTGTTCGTGAGTTAGTACAGTAATAAAGCGTGACCTGAGGAAGGCTAAGTGCCGAAACGTCGTGAGATGACAACTTGCTTGTTTGGTCTTGTCATTTGAAAGAGTGTCTCTCTCTCTCTCTCTCTCTCTCTCTCTCTCTCTCTCTCTCTCTCTCTCTCTCTCTATATATATATATATATATATATATATATATAATACATACATATACATACATACAAACACTGGTCACATCTTATGTTGCAGGCGTTGTTGTTTTATTTTCCATTTTCCTCCATCATCATCTTTTCATCGAGTCCAGGAATCAACACCTTTGTATCTTCATTGCAAGACGAAAGAATAATCACCAAGGTGTTCTGTGAAGTGCTGCGTATACAGTCAAAGATCAACAACCAAAGTCAAGACAGTGCTTCATGTTACATGTATACAAGCAGTTTAAAAAAAAAATTACTGTCGAATTATCATCGTCGGTGCAGTACAATTGAGGCATCAGCGAGCAGCAAAGGAAACGGAAGGGAAGAAGAGGAAGTCCATGAAAAGGTAAAATGTTTATTTGTGTTTGGTCCGCGGTGCGGTTTTGTTATATGTAAATGATTGTGATCGTTGTTGTAATAAATGTTTGAAGTCTGTCTGCCTGTCTTTGGTGAAGGTATGAGGACTGAGAAGTGGGCTAAAGGCTTGGGGTTTGTACTGGTACTCAAATTGTACATTTCTCATATTAGCCAATCTGATGTGTTACAGGCCTGATTAATTTCTGTTATTAGAACTGATGTCACTGCAGTATCACTGCACTAAACAAGATGGCTGAAGTTAGGGGGAACAAAAAAGGGTGAGTACTTTTTGTTTTTCATACGTTTTCAAAATTGTGCATGCAATGTTAATTTTTCTGCTGCAAAGCACCTGTAGTTTGTTGAGCTGAATTTTGTTATCTGGAAAGTCATGTTTAAACTACAATTGAACTATAAGTCATCATGGACTACAAACAACACACACTTCACACCTGTAGATTTGATTTTGGTGACCCTGGAGTGGTGCCACACCACCAGTGCCTCCACGGCCCCGATTACACCTCGCCCAGTTAGCCATCCCCCTTCCACCCAGGGCCCCCTGTCCTCCCCCTTGTCCCCCAAAAATTTCCAAAACACCCTACGAAGCTTCCTTCATCCTTCCCACATGCAAACACCCACAACAGACAGTCTTTCTAACCAGTGCAGAAATGTGCACAACAGCTATCATGCCCATGTGCTCCTGCTCCAGAGAGACACGTAGGCCCACCCACTCTTCCAGCAAAAATTCTGGTGATGAGCATGCGTCTGTTGTATCCACAGAAGGCACTGCATCATCCCAACAGCCTCTGATGGACGTTGCTTCTTTCGAAGCGTCTCCATTTTACTTCATGAAGACATGCTGACCGAGATGCTAATGGATATCCAAGCCAGTAAGCACTGGATGTGCGAGAAGAAATTCTGGCAGAGAAACTTCGTGTGCAGACAGTGAAATTCAAGCTGGAAAAGCTACCCAACTTTGACGACATTGAAGGGGACGGTGTCTATGCTGACATGCCTCGAATGCTGAGCTTCAAAACAATGACAGTGAGACTGCAACGTATGGCAAAGCAGACCTCAGTACCAGGGGCGTTCGAAGTGATGGCCACCAGCAAGGTCTTAGAGCGACCACTACACGTGCACAGCATGTCGACAGGTTATATACGAAAGTATGGAGAGGAATTCCGAGCTCAACCTGTGTCTGTTGCATTCACCCGAGTGAACGAGCACGCCGGACATTACCAAGCAATTATTCCAAACGTAGATTCAACCGCAGACCCAGGTCTCAGTGCAGACTTCCGACCAGTAGCAGTGGCGATACCCACCTCAGTGCTTCTGCCTGCTGTTGCTCCTTCTCAGAATGCACTGAGGGCTAGGAAGACCTCTTGTGCAGAAAATGTTCACAGCTAGCTGCATCCAAAAGGAAAATCAGTGCAAAACAAGCCCGGCAAAAAGAAAACAAAGGTAGCAGGGTAAACAACATTTCGTGAAAAGCCCCGTAGCTTCATCCGAGACTGGTTCTGTTTCATTTGCTCAGAAACAAGGAGAGAAGACATGATCCAGTGTAGTTTATGCCAGCAGTGGGTCCATGGAGCATGTGCTAACACTGATGTCCATGCCGATCTGTTCTTTTGCGAGTTCTGTAAACAATGAAAAGAAAGAGAGACACAAGATGACAAGATGTCACAAAAAAAGTCATTTTAAGTTTCAAATTCGAAAACAAAAAAAGGTTTTCCATTTTTTCATGTCAATGCCATTGAGCAAATAGCCCTTTTTTGTTATTGATTAGGTCTATGTCATACCTGAACACTTCTGGACATGATGTTAGAGACAGAAAAATCATCAAAATTAAGTGATAAATAATCATGATATAAATATAATTTGCTGTTTTGAAATTATTTTCAAAGCAACAAGAAGTTTGCTAACAATTTATTGTTAATGTTCATGTTGTATGCTTAATTTTTATCAGAGAGCTTTATATTAAATATGGGCTAACATCAATTTCGTATTCTTTTGTGTGCAGTAACACGGTACAATATCAAGGAACAACTGGTACATTTTGTAAAACTGGTCCCAGAAAATGGGCCACTTGATGTGTTTTATTTTTTTTTTTTTCCATAGATCCCAGCATATTTCTTTTTATATAATACAATTATTATGGCGTTAGGCTATTATACCCCTTTTCATTTGAAACCTATTTTAATAAAATGATTGAAAGAAAACCAAGAGATGGGGCGGGGGGGGGGGGGGGGGGGGGGGGGGGGCAATTTTCCAAGCCATTACCCTGCCATGACAATAGTGAAAGGAATGCAAAACTGGAAATGATGAGAGTCACAGAAAAGAAACCCTAGACCACCTTCTCCTTTCGAAGGCTGACGGAGATAATGACCCGTCTGTCTCTCCTTTGTTCTCGTTGTTTTAAATGTCCTGCTGGAAGAAGACCCAACAGGTCAAAGCACGTTGTGCTTCTTTTGCTATTTGTTTGGTTTCTCCGTTTGGCGGAGTAATTTTTTTTTGCAGTAATTCTGTTTCAGCTTTTGTTTCAATTTCCGGCAGCAGTCGTCCCATTTAGAAATCAAACTTGAAAGTTATCCCCAGTACTGGCCCGGCGTGTCCAGTAGACGTTGACCCCAGGTAAAAGAAGGCTATGGTTGATAGATATTAAGATTATGGTGCGAAGAAATGAGCATTCACAAGGTCCTTAACTTTACCGGGTCTGCTTACGGTAGGTTTTCGGGTTTTTGACACTCCCACAGCAAATCGCAAATCAATAGACAGGATAAAGACTGGCTCCACCAAGACAATACACACTACTTCGGCAGCAGACATGACGACCTGAGAATTGAACTCACACCCACCAATCTTCTGACTGTGAACTTTGTGCTTCACTGCCTAAGTTTTTTTCTGATATATGTAGCCACACTTTCAGGTGAAAGCCATAACGTTCGTAATCATACACACACGCACGCGTGCGCACTCGTGAGCACACGCACGCGCGCGCGCGCACACACACACACACACACACACACACACACACACACACACACAACACACACACACACACACAGACACACACACACACACACACACACACACACACACACACACCACACACATTGGATGAGACTTCAAACCATTGACCTTTAATCCCCTCCAGGAACCTTGGATGGGGCTTTAAGCCATTGACCTTTAATCCTCTCCATGAACCTTGCATGAGGCTTTAAACCATTGACCTTTAATACACTCCATGAACATTGGATGAGGCCGTAAGCGTTGAACTTTAATCCCCTACATGAACCTTGGATGAGGCTGTAAAAACCATTGACCTTTAATCCCATCCAGGAACATTGGATGAGGCTTTAAACAATGGCCCCTTTATCCTTCCCAAAGCCTTTGAATGAGGGTTTAAACAATGGTCCTTTAATCCTTTCAAAAATGAGGGTTTAAAATAATGACCCCTTATCCTTTCCAAAACCCTTGGATGAGGGTTTTAACAATGGTCCTCTACTCCTTTCCAAAACTTTTGAGTGAGCTTCAAACAATGGTCCTTTAATCCTTTCCAAAACCTTTGGACGAGGTTTTAAGCCGTGGCCATCCAGCCTCTCCCAAATCTATTGGAGGAATCTTGAAATCGTAATCCTCCATTCCCTCCACATTATTTTGATGGGGCTGTAATCTGTAGTCCTCCAACACACCCTCCAATATTCCAATACTCAAATGTCCACTCAATATAACAACTGTTCCATTTGTCTTCTGAAGGTTAGTGCCAAACACAGTGGAACAGCTTTTACTTCTTAGATATTCATTTGATTCTGGAGTGAAAAGGGTATTTGAGGGGATTTACCTGTAACCACATGCATTATGCATGATCGATGTCAGAGTCATGTTGCTCCTTTGTGCAGTGGGCAGCGCTGTGACGAATATCTCCCACTCTTGTGGTTCACTGAAAGTGATTACCATGACATTGAACCATGGACTAGCTGGACATGACCAAAGTTTCTTTGGAAATAGGAATGGAAGTCATTGTTACTGACACCAAGAAGATGAATGAAAGATGATTTATTTCATACAATATAAACATCATGGATGTGATAAGAGATAAACACGTAGGTGACCAGTATGTAACCTAATGTTTTTAACAGCCTCATTACTATTTCCACCCATCAACCTAGATGGAAAAAGTAAAACGTCATGATATAGAATAGAAGAAGCAATAGTGACAGCATTAACACAAAATGTTAAAAGAAAATATAATTACAAAGATGAATTACAAAGACAAAAACAAAATTCGTAAAGTAAGGAAAATACACTGTTCTATTCTGTACGTAGGTTATAAGTATGCATAAATGCGATGAAAGGCCTGTTGGAAGATGAGGTGGAGGTGGAGAGGGGGAAGGAAGGGTGGTTGGGAGGCTGTACGCACAAAATGAAACAAAGCAAGAATGTGCATTCCTAAGCAGAGTCAACGGTAACAGACACTGACACCAAGAAGATGAATGAAAGATGAATTATTTCATACAATATAAACATCATGAATGTGATAAGAGATAAACACGTAGGTGACCAGTATGTAACCTAATGGTTTTAACAGCCTCATTACTATGTTCCACCCATCAACCTAGGTGGAAAAAGTAAACGTCAAAATATAGAATAGAAGAAGCAATTTGTTATATCAACACTGCGCAAAAACTATTTAAGCATCAATAATAAGAATCCCACCCAAATACTACTATGTGCAAAAGAACTAAATAGCCATTAAAGGAACAACAACAAATCAAACCCCAGTGATA
Organism: Conus betulinus; assembly: GCA_016801955.1. Taxonomy (NCBI): domain Eukaryota; kingdom Metazoa; phylum Mollusca; class Gastropoda; order Neogastropoda; family Conidae; genus Conus; species Conus betulinus. Next base: position 14,947 of record JADBJO010024127.1, on the reverse strand, counting down.
ACAAACACGTATTCATACAAAGGAATAATTCAATGCTTAAAGTATGCGGAGAGAGAGAGAGAGAGAGAGAGAGAGAGAGAGAGAGAGAGAGAGAGAGAGAGAGAGAGAGGAGAGACAGACAGAGACAGACAGAGACAGACAGACAGACAGTGTCACAACACTGGGTTGTAAAATAGGGGAAGGTGCACTGCTCGCCAGAACTAGATGTAGAGACCGAAGCCAACACACAGTCACAGTTCACACAGCAGACCACACACTGTCTTTAGCAAACCAATAACGGAAGTTTATTATGTTAATGTGGATGGTTGATTCTTTGGGCTAATGAGGCATGCATTAACTTATCTTTATTTAGCGTCCTTGTAGTCTTCTCGTAGATTTGTTTTTTAACACGTCGCTGGAATCTCGTCGAACTGTACAACAGAATACAAGTAACTGGGAACAGGAAACAGGAACCCAGAGAACAGGAACCGGGAAACAAGAACCACCTGCAAGGAAGTGCCTGATTATACACACTGCCTCAATGTCTTTGTAGCACTGCGCAAGGACAGCCAGGTGTTCGTGTGTAGTGTACATGCAAAAAACGGACAAATCACTCAGATATGTACAAGTCAAGTGTGCTGCAACTGTTTTGCGTGTATCTAAAGTGGGCACGATAAAGACACATAAGTGGCTTATGAGATGCAACGGAAAGTAAAGATGGCACCCAATGATGATTCGGGCAACTCTTCATCCGTCTTCCAAGATCAATTCTCAACATCTATTCATAACAATTTAATTTATTATGCGACGATGATCGCTTACAATAATACTAGATATGACGCGACGATGGTCGCATACAACGTATTCACCAACATACTGATGCACGCCAAGATAAATAGCTGACTCATACAATCATGAAATTAATCACTAACAAGTTTATTATTTAACAGAGAAATTACATGAATGAGGAACTGACCTCAGACCAAGGCGGTTCCGACAAGGCCCTGTACAGCGGGGCTAGGAGAGATCCAAACCCTGTCCTGGTCAGGCTACCCGCGGTTGCCTCCTACTGGTTATAGCTGGCGAAGAAATCGGCAGATCTACAGCAGGAAGAGATGCCGATGAAGGATGATACGGATTCTTGATGCTGATGTTGTTGATGAACGAAGTTATTGTCAGAAGTGTGAAAAGTCCAGTACAACTTTACAGATTCTTGAACAGGCTCCATGGTCCTCGACGAATCCAAGCGTTTGTAAAAATATCAGGGCACAATCACAACAGACATAGACTCCTCCTGGTGAAAATGGCCAGAATCCCATGAAATAAAAGGCGCACGCTTCTCGAATGAATTCCAAATGATGTTTTAAACTTTGAAGAAAAACGCCTTCCAGATCTGATGGGCCATTGCCGTTCTCCTGGTTAAACCGTTCTAGGGTCACGCGATCTCCCGGTCCTCGCAACTGGGTTAGGGTGTAGCAACATCAATATAATTATGATAAATAGTTCATTTTATAAATTGAAATTGCAACGAACAAGTTAGTTAGAAAAGGAAATGACACATAAGAGTATAATTGAAGTATTCTTTGTAAGACCTAAAAGTGAAAGGAATGGTAACGATGGCAAGGAATGAACTTGAAGACGTGGCTGGAGTGATTTTGTCATATAAAGTATAACTATGGCGCAATAACGTGTTGAAGGCCAAACTATGTGCAGAACTATCTTTTATAATCAAAGAGAAAAAGTAGATTTAGTTGCTGTTAAAGAAAATTAATGAAATAATGATTTAGCTATTTACGGACAGACAGGCAGACAATTAGAGAGAGAGACAGAAACAGATAAACGAGTTGGGGACGTGAAAGTGATGGGGTAAGGAGGGGTGCTGGGAGAGTGGCGAGGAGTGGTTGCCATACACTGGAGGAACAGCTGAATCAACATCACTGAATCAACAATAAGCGCACTCAAGCACTCAGTCCAGTCATCCATGGCACCAGGGGAATCATCATCACTGAATCAACAATGAGCGCACTCAAGCGCGCTCAGTCAATGAGCGCACTCAAGCGCTCAGTCAGTCCATCCATGGCACCAGGGGAATCATCATCACTGAATCAACAGTGAGCGCACTCAAGCGCTCAGTCCAGTCATCCATGGCACCAGGGGAATCATCATCACTGAATCAACAATGAGCGCACTCAAGCGTTCAGTCCAGTCATCCATGGCACCAGGGGAATCATCATCACTGAATCACCTATGAGCGCACTCAAGCGCTCAGTCCACTCATCAGGGACTCATCATCACTGAATCAAGAATGAGCGCACTCAAGCGCTCAGTCCAGTCATCATGGCATCAGGGGGACTCATCGTCACTGAATCAACAATGAGCGCACTCAAGCGCTCAGTCCAGTCATCCATGGCACCAGGGGAATCATCATCATCACTGAATCAACAATGAGCGCATCATCAAGCGCTCAATCCAGTCATCCATGGCACCAGGGGAAATCAGAGAATGGAGACAGGGACTGGCACGTGAGGGCGTGTGGAAGAAAAGTGACGGACTGAAAAGGAGAGAGGGCGGAAGGAGTGCTGCGGCCGTGGGGGTCAGGGTCAGAGAGTTCAAAGGACTGGAAAGGGAAGAACCAGCAAACGACTCATGCTGCAGCTTGCTGCAGCGACAAACTTGTCCCTGAAAGCTTTTGCTGTGAGGGCGTAAACCTCAACCATTCCAAGAACCCGCTTTCTACAACCTCTGATCTGGATCCCGTGTGTTGATGTCTCCATACGTCACAGCCACAAACGTATCTCTGAACTAGTCTGTGCGTTCAGCAGGGGCAGAAGATGCAGTTGTTAGCGGCTGGAACTTTGGGTTGAAAAGGGAGGGAGGAAACGGATGGGGGAACTGCAGGCAGTAACAGTAGTCAGTAAAAAAAAAATGTTTGGCAGGGATGGCAATGTATGATAAAAGAAATATAAATGAGTGGCAGTTCCAGTGGACATGACTCAGACTGCTGAAATAGCCTGTGTGGTCATCTGAACTGAAGTGAACAGTGTCAAAAAGTATGTGTCAATTCACTAGAACTGGAATGGCTTCAGACAGACTGAGGAAGCCTATAAAGACTTGAATCAACAGGGATAGCTCTGTTGACTTGATGCTCTATTGATGTTCACAATGGCGGCTTCTCCTGAGGCACTGACAGAGAGGGTGGGGTGGACTGGGGGGGGGGGGGGGGGGGGGGTTCGGAGGACTGATGTTCACAGAGCTCTGAACAATGGCGGCTTGTTGTCAGGCACTGACAGGAGGGGGGGGGGGGGGGGGGGGGGGGAGGGGGGCTGATGTTCACAGAGCTCTGGCTGCCTGCCCAGCACCTTTGCTGCAGGAAGGCCAGTTTCTGTGAATGCCAGACACTGAACAGTTTGCTGTGGCTATAGGGACAGGCTAGCAGTAGACAGGCAGACACGGTCACACGGAAATTAGATCCATGATCCGTAAATTTTGATGCACGATTTTGCTGCCGCAGTAATTCTTCGGCATGGAAACCGTTTTAGCTATGTCAGAAGTCCCGCTGTTAGTGTGTCAGTAGTATAATGTTGATATGGATCCTTTCCTTCTACAGGCAAATCAACTTTTGCACATCCTCTGATATTGGGTTGTTACTGATGGAGAGAGAGAGAGAGAGAGAGAGAGAGAGAGAGAGAGAGAGAGAGGAGAGAGAGAGAGAGAGAGAGAGAAATGTGACACAACTATGTGTCCAGAGTCTCCATTACAGATGAATTATGCAATAAATAAAGCCTTCCACTTTTTTTCAAAACGAATCTCCTACCTTCAGCATACATGTCCTGTCCGTCTCTCACACTCTTCAGGGAAGCCAGGGAAGGGTGAGGCTTGGGTCTGGTGACGTGAAGCGAGCGGACATCTTGCCATCTGATGCACATCGTAAGATGCCTGTCTTTAACACGTCGTTTGTTAAGACTTTAATCAAGTCGAGCGTGTCTGTGTGTGTGTGTGTGTGTGTGTGTGTGTGTGTGTGTGTGTGTGTGTGTGTGTGTGTGTGTGTGTCTGTGTGTGTCTGCGCGCGCGCGCGTGCGTGCGTGCGTGCGTGCGTTCTTTCCTCTGTGAGTGTGTGTGTGTGTGTGTGTGTGTGTGTGTGTGTGTGTGTGTGTGTGCTTATTGTGACTGAGCAGGTGAGTGAACATGTGTGTATGCGATGTCTCTGTGTGTACATGCACGTGTATATGTTTGCGGGCGCGAGTGTACACATATGTGACTGTATGCTCTTGTAGGTATGTGTGTTTGTGTTTGTTTGTGTCTCTGAAGGGCTGAGGGGGAGGGGGGGGGAAGAAGAAAGGTGGACAGCGGAGTGTCCGTTGGTGCTTCCACAATTGGTTTAGCTTTGTTGCGAAGAAGCAAAAACAAGCATCTACAGACGCGAAACGCAGTGGGTTGATGGTACACCTATCTCGGTTATTCTCAGGGTCCATGATGGGAAAGTGTTTTTACGCTTCTTTGTATAGTACATCCCAATATGGACCAGGCTAGCATGGGCCAGAACTCTGGCAGTGGCACGTCTCTTAATGGATTTAACTTCAAACACCCATGATCCTAACCACTGCGCCAGAGCAGCTGACCTTATCTGTCCTGTTCTTTGCCATGCTGATTCTCAGTGTGTTGCATGATGCAGTCATCTAGGTCAGGTGACTTCAGACCGGTGTCCTATCTCTATGGATCAACGCTTACCTGGTGATGTCACTGACGTGCTGAATGACGTGAACAGGCTGCTGAAACACGCTGTGCGCCCGGACCACCTTCACCACCGTCACACACTCCTTGGCCAGCTCCTGCCACCAGCGGCCCCTGGGTTCCACAACCACATGGAGGTAGACACCTTCAAACACCGCCACGTACAGAGCACTTAGAACACTCAAGACATGAGAGAAAGTAAACTGATCACTGTAACGACGTTTCTTGCCACTGAATCTCACGAAATGGAAAATTCGAGGAACCAAAATTGCTGGCATCCTGCACAGGCACCATCGGGTCTCGCCTGCCGTAGAAAATCAGACAAACCAGTTCATCTGTCAATGCTGGAATAGCTTGAGGGGCTACAGGAAACGTAACGTTTCAGCTCTTTTTCTGCTTTGCAGTGATAAGCTCCTTGACTGAAAACTGAGTCCGGAAGAGGCGAAGGAGTCGTCTAACTGTTTTGGTCCTTGCGTAGTTTGTCTTCTTGGCGGAAAGGCCTGTTGAACCATCCGTGAAAGCATTCAGAGGGAGCAGTTCCAAGGCCTGTGGAACGTCCATGCCCATTATTGCCTTCAAGCTGATCTTCGTTACCCCCAACAAACAGCATCAGGCAAACTGTATGGCTCCCTTGTTAGGCCAGCTTCCAGCTTGACCGAGAGTCTGTTGTGTGTTCCTTTGAGGAGAACTTCATTGAGAAGTTAATTACTTTCATGGCATCTCCCGGTGATCTGTTGGGACATGGGCATTTCGAGTACCCGTTGAATTTTCGTGTGTTGGTAAGATGTTGAGAGTAATCGGAAAATCGTGTTTATACTTTAACAATTTTCCTGATTTTATAATGAAACGTTTTCGGTCATGAATCACACATGCACGACTGGGTCTAACGTATTAAAAAGATTGATGTACTGAACACTTACAATAACAGTTTCTATGAAACAGATGTTTTGGCAATGCTCAAGTATTCAAGATTTGTTTTTCTTTTCTCTTTGCTGCTGTTATTGTCGCCAACATTTACAAATACAGTGAACAAACAATACCCCGATGTGTCTCATCTGCGCTTGTCTGAACCTTTTCGCTTGTTTATGTAGCCCATTAAAATTAAATGGTCAAGTAAACCAACATTTCTGTCTTGTATTTCAAAACTAATGCGTCAAGGCTGGAGAAATTGATTTGTATGCTGATCATAATCATTAACTGCATGATTTGAACAGTACTCCTTGGACATTATGAATGAAATAGGGTTGTTTTGTCCCTTTTTAATGTCCCAGACAAATGGAAAACCAATGATTTGCAAGTTTCTGTCATTGTACACATTGTGAAAATACGCTGTATCCGAATGTACCCAATTATGTTCTTTCTCTTTTTGTTTAGGTGATTTATCATTTGGAAATATGCCATCCGACTAGGGGGAAAAGTCTTAACAAACGATGAATCAAAGACAGGCATCAGGCATCCTATGATGTCCTTCAAAGATGGCAATTGATGTCCGCTCGTCACGTCACCAGACCCAAGCCTCACCTTTGCCTGTATAAGGGAAGGATCTATATGCAAAGGGAAGGATTATATCAACATTACTACTGACACACTAACAGCGGGATCCCTGACATAGCTAAAACGTTTTCCATGCCGCAGAATTACTGAGTCTGTCATGTTGCTTCCGACGTTATTTGCTTTAAATGTATCGTTTGTGTAGAAAAAGGCGTAGGCTTCAAAAGAAATTATGCATCCAAATTTACGGATCATGAATCTAATTTCCTTGTGACCGTGTCCACCTGTCTATTGCTAGCCTGTCCCTATAGCGACAGCAAACTGTTCAGTGTCTGGCACTCACAGAAACTGGCCTTCATGGAGCCTGTCCCTACAGCCACAGCAAATTGTTCAGTGTCTGGCACTCACAGAAACTGGTCTTCATGGAGCCTGTCCCTACAGCCACAGCAAACTGTTCAGTGTCAAAACTGTGTCCCTACAGCGACAGCAAACTGTCAGTGTCTGGCACTCACAGAAACTGCTTGGCAGTGGACTCCATAGGAACGCTCCAGCGGAGGTTCTGTCATGTCGCATCCGGTGACCATTACACAACGGCATCTGCCAGGGAGCAATTATGTCCCTTCACGTGTTAATGGAATGCCCTGTGCGTGCCTGCACCCTATGTGAACACAGCGCAGGCTTCCAAGGATGGAGCAGGATTGCTCCCAGCTGGTTTGTTCGGCAGTTGATGACAGTACTACTCTGGGTCCTATCCGCACTTTCGGATGTATCTTTTTCTTTCTTCCTTTAAGAGTGTTGTAGACCAAATCCCTAGTATTTATAACTGCTTTGGTTCCGCTTCTTTGAAGTTCAGGCACGTTCTGCTGGTAGTCCTTTTTTTATACTTTCTGGCCAAACTGCACAAAGTATACCAACGTTTAAGTTTGTATTTATGATAATAGTGATAAACAGCAACGGCAACAACAACAATACCAACATTAGTAGTAGTAGTAGTAGTAGTAGTAGTAGTAGGAGGAGGAGGAGGAGGAGGAGGAGGAGTAGTAGTAGCAGAGTAGTAGTAGTAGTAGTAGTAGGAGAAGGAGGAGGAGGAGGAGTAGTAGTAGTAGCAGAGTAGTAGTAGTAGTAGTAGTAGTAGTAGTAGTAGTAGTAGTAGCTGCAGTAGCAGTAGCAACAGCAGCAACAGCAACACTTATCATCATCATCATCGTCATGATCTATACCTTCAACCTCCGTTCCATTCCACAGTTTTGATTTTTCACCCAAGTCTATGTTTAAGCACTCAGATCAAAGAGATTGTCACAAACGTTTCATCACTGCGATTACTTTTTTTTTTTTTTAATGTGTTTAACGTCATTACGTCAAGCAGCCAGCAACCGACCATATTCTGTATCCAAAGAAATATCCTCTATTACAAAATATAATTAGCTGCTTAACGTCAATTGAATAACTTTTCAAATACATAAAATAATCTCTTCTTCATATTAGTTTATAATACTAAAACTGTATGTAAGAATATAGCCCAGAGCTAGATTAATGTAGTTGTGGATCCATCGCTACGAGAGTAGGAATACACAAACTCTGGTCTAACGGATTCATTCTCTTGAAGACAGCGGATCAGTTGGGCAGGAATAATCGGACGCCGCAGGGTAGGTAGATTTCCTTCTTCTCGACTCGACACCGAGTCAATCCATTAAGTTTTACTAGTCTCCTATATCTACAGGTTTGTTGATTACCAACATTCTCCTTTATTTGCTGACTGGAAGAACGAATCAGGTCCAGATCGATGTTAATGATCTGTGTACTGTTCGTTCTGTTCCTGTGCTGTATGCGTACGCTAATGAAATGTAAACAATTGAATATTAATGAAATATATTTAAGACAGTGTCATTGTAAACAGAACTGGACTAGATTCAAAGTACAAACAAACTCCCAGTAATGTTAGACATGCTCAAGTCATATGATTAGTATACAAGACTGGTCATATTTTTATGTGTGCAGACGTTGTTATTTTAATTTCCCTTCTCCTCCATCATCTACTTTCATCGAGTCCAGAAATCAACACCTTTGTATCTTCATTGCAAGACGAAAGAATAATCACCAAGGTGTTCTGTGAAGTGCTGCATAGACAGTCAAAGATCAACAACCAAAGTCAAGACTGTGCTCCATGTTCCATGGACTTCGTTAAAAGCAGAATTTTTTTTTTTTTTATTGACTGTTGAATTGTCATCGTCGGTGCAGTACAGTTGAGGCATCTACGTACATCGAAGGAAAAGAAGGGAAGAAAAGGAAGCTCATAAAAGATCAGATGTATAGTTTGTGCTTGTTTGGTTCGCTTTGTGTGGTTTTGTTACATGTAAATATGGGAATTGTATTAAATGTTTGAAGTTTATCTGCCTGTCTTTGGTGAAGAGAAGTGAAGATTGAGAAGTGGCATGACAACTGTGAAAGGAATCCAAAACTGAAAATGATGAGAGTCACAGAAAAAAGAAACCCTAGACCACCTTCTCCTTTCGAAGGCTGACGGAGATAATGACCGTCTGTCCCTCCTTTGTTCTCATTGTTTTGAATGTCCTGCTGAAAGAAGACCCAACACGTCAATGCACGTTGTGCTTCTTTTGCTATTTGTTTGGTTTCTCCGTTTGGCGGAGTAATTTTTTTGTCAGTAATTCTGTTTCAGCTTTTGTTTCAATTTCTAGCAGCAGTCGTCCCACTTAGAAATCAAACTTGAAAGCTATCCCCGGTACTGGCCCGGTGTGTCCAGTAGACGTTAACCCCCAGGCAAAGAAGGCTATGGTTGATAGGTATTAAGATTATGGTGCGAGAAATGAGCATTCACAAGGTCCTTAACTTTACCGGGTATGTTTACGGTAGGTTTTCAGGTTTTTGACACTCCCACAGCAAATCGCAAATCAATAGACAGAATAAATACTGGCGCCACCAAGACAATACACACTACTTTGGCAGCAGACATGACGACCTGAGAATTGAACTCACACCCACCAATCTTCTGACTGTGAGCTTTGTGCTTCACTGCCTAAGTTTTTTCTGATACCTGCAGCCCACACTTTCAGGTAGAAAGCCATAACGTTCGTGATGATACACACAAATGTGTGCGCACGACACACACACACACACACACACACACACACACACACACACACACACACACACACACACACACACACACCGGATGGGTCTTTAAACCCTTGACCTAATCCCCTCCAGAAACTTTGGATTAAGCTTTAAACCATCGATCTTAATCGCCTCCATGAGCTTTGGAGGAGACGTTAAAACCATTAACCTTAAATCCCCTCCATGAGCTTTGGAGGAGGCTTTAAACCATTGACCTTTAATCCCCTCCAGGAACGTTGAATGAGGCTATAAACCATTGACCTCCAATGCCTACCCAGAACATTGGATGAGGCTTTAAACCATTGACCTTTAATCCTTTCCAGGAACATTGGATAAGGCTATAAACCATTGATCTTCAGTCCCTCCAGGAACATTGGGTTGGGCTTTAAACCATTGACCTTTGATCTCCTCTAGGAACGTGGGACGAGGATTTAAAACCATTGACCCTTAATGCTCGCCCCGAACTTTAGATGAGGCTTTAAACAATTGACCTTTAATACTCTCCAGGAACATTGGATGAGGTTATAAACCATTGACCTTTAATCCCTCCAGGAACATTGGGTGAGGCTTTAAATCACTGACATTTAATTCCCTCCAGGATCATCGGGTGAGAC
>JADBJO010024127.1:0-2500 GCA_016801955.1 Conus betulinus | reverse complement strand
ATTAACACATTGAAACTCAGAGAATCTGCAACCGGTGGGCATTCATCGATTGCATTGTGTTCTACCCAACTGCTTGTACTTGTCGTGCATTTATCACAGCAGTCTGATTCTCAACACTTCACGCTCACAAATGAGAACTTAACCGATTGTTCCAGAGGCAATCAAACGGCCAGGCTTCCAGTAACACGTTCGCAGTGCTCTCTTACCTGCAGAAAGCAAAATCTTTCAATGGTGTAGATCAAGGACAGTTTCCAGCATATGATAATCTTAGGTGTCTCATGAACTTTTCCTCACCTGATCTGTATCTCAAAGTACGTTTTCTGGATCAACATGCTCGCTTCAAAATTATGTAGAAGTTCAAATACAAGCTAATGCTACATATACCTACACAGATATCAGAAATGGGTGTGAAAATTGGGAGTCCCCCCATTTCATTGAACATGCCAGCCTGTGGAATTTTTTGGTGTTGAAGGTGGTGATTGGGAATTCTCAGATCCCTTACAGTATTAAGTTGAATGTAACAAGCGAGAAAGGACCGAGACCAAGCTATGACGTGCAGTGGGCGTCTTCACGCATGGGTAAACGCAAACTCGTAGTAGTAGTAGTAGTAGTAGTGTGGTGGTGGTGGTGGTGGTGGTAGTAGTAGTAGTAGTAGTAGTAGCAGCAGCAGCAGCAGCAGCAGTAGTAGTAGTAGCAGCAGCAGCAGTAGTGGTAGAAGCATTTCAGTAGTAGGGGTAGTGGTGATAGTTGTAGTAGTAGTTGTGGTGGTGGTGGTGGTGGTGGTGGTGGTAATTGCAGTTCAGAGCAAGTTTGTCATTACTGTGCTCGTTCATTTGAAAAGTATGAATTCAAATCAGTTTTAGTTCACGTTTAATCTATGATTTTTGTCTGCCATGGTTATAAAGCAATAAAACGTTCAGTGTCCCCACAGGGAAAGGTATGAGTTTGGCTGCTGGTCTGTATGATCAGGTAATGAAGTACCTCACGTGGATATGTATATACACATGATCAGACAGTGTAGTGAGTAGTGAAGTTTCCAATGTGGATTTTGCCAAGCAACTGGCTTGTATGATCAGATAATGAAATCCCTCACGTCCACACACACACACACACACACACACACACACACACACACACACACACACACACACACACACACTAATAAAGAGAATTATAAACTCATTCCGTTAATTAATTAAGCAACTAGTAACTCATTCCGTTACACTAATTAAGCAAAATAATCTAGTGATTGTTCTATTATTCAATCTACCAAGTGTTGCATAAAACAATAGCCAACTAGTGAGTGGACGGCGGAATGATTTTATAACGGATAAGCTCAGAAGAGCACGAAGAAGCAGGCAGGCAAGACAAGGAGAAGACTGCGGTTGACGAAACAGCGTGTTTGAAGAGGGATGGAGTGCCCACCCGTATGAGAACAAGTTCTGGAAGAGGCCGCCCGGTCCTTGAACGCCAAGACTCAAAGGGGGCGAGATCCTGTGAGCCAGCGACGGGGTATCAGATCGTTGACCCAACGACCGTCACCGGATCATCGCCTGTGTTTGGCAAACATGGATTGCGCTGAGGTAGATACACTCATTTCTTTCACATAAATACTTCGATCATATTGTTATTCTAGTTTGAACTAATCGATCACGCTGTCAAATCCATTTGTGCAAGCCGTATTGTTATACCGCGTCTATCTGTAACATAATATACGACTCAAGTTCTATTCCGAGTTCCGATCTATTTTATTCACTTAAGGTCCAGTATAACATCATTGCACCATGATCGATCTACTGCCAGGGGAGACTGGATAATTGACATCCTCATCTGTCGATCACCCCATCAGCACCTTATCATCATGTGTTGTATTAATCATGCTTTATTTTCAGCCATCTCCATGTCCTGTGCAGATCTACTTCACCTAGCAATATTATGTATGAGGAGCAATGTTATTTTGAAGCTAATATACCTACCATATCCCTAGCCTGTGGCAAATAATTTTCTCAACAATATCGATCAATAAGTGAACGAATGAAACGTAATGGTATGGAGCTGTGACCAATGTGTCCAAAGGTGGTGAATGTTTGTAAAGATTTATTTATTTCCATACAGGCAGAGCAGGAAGCAGAAAGAAAAACAGTATATCAATGGATCACCAAGTCGTGGCGATCTGTCGCCTTGCAGGTTTTTATATTTCTTTGAACATGGCAACTCCTTTAGTTTGTTGGTAGGCCTCGTTTCCAAATTCGAAAGACTTCTTGCCGTTAAAACACTACTTGAAACAAAGCGACTTTGACCTTGACCCAACCACCATCTTGCGCCTGACTGAACTTGTTGTTAACTCTGAATTCTTTTCGAATTTGGAAACGAGGCCTACCAACAAACTAAAGGAGTTGCCATGGGCACGCGCATGGGCCCATCATATGCCTGCCTCTTTATGGGGCACATTGAGACACAAATCTTTGCTCAATACCCTGGACTCTACCTGAAGTCTTCA
>JADBJO010024126.1:17500-20000 GCA_016801955.1 Conus betulinus | reverse complement strand
GCGACAACGGGGGAGCCGAAGACTGCACTGGCCAGATCGTCAGGTCTGGAGTAGGTTGACTCCCTTCGTAGGTGTCAGCGGAATCTTTTTTGGAGATGAAAACTAACAGACTCTGCACCCAGGAGTCCAAAGGGCTGCAGATCGATTCCCAAGTACAGAAAACTGGGAAACAAGACCAGGCAAGCTTATCAAACACTTCACTGCGATCAACCTGAAACTATACAAACGCCTCGTCTAGGAAGCCCTTGCCATCGCTGCCTTGGGACAAGAAGGCGGACAACAGACGGCCGGATCAACCAGTCAGTAATTAACAAGAGAGAGAGAGAGGAGAGAGAGAGAGAGAGAGAGAGAGAGAGAGAGAGAGAGAGAGAGAGAGAGAGAGAGAAATAGCCCTGCTGCAAAGAGACTTCTGTCAATTTGAACCTCTTTCAAATCTAGTCGTTCAGAGAATATTGCGTATGGAGGTCGAGCAACTGGCAAGAAAAAAAAATTATTTGAAGTCTGACTTTTGTTCCGGTTATACGGAGTAAACGCGTACTTTTTCGATTAGCTTTGCCTTCTCTGTCTCCACTGCTCTTAAAGGCAAAGGTCTCTCGGACACTGTTCTCACATAACTCTATCGTATTCCATAATAGATTCCTCTGTTTGTACGCTGCTGCTTTCTCCTTTAAGAGGCAATCGCCTCAGCGCAACATAACCTACATATATGCGATCTGTGTGTTACGTGTTCCCTCCTTTGCGCAAAGAAGTGTACACGGTATAATTATTCCGGCTATGATCATCTCCATGTGCAGGAAAAAAAAACAAAGGGCAGGCTGCCTAGCCAGGCACTTCCTGTCATAATCGAAATGTCAGCGGACGACCTTTTGTTTCCTTTCTGCCTCTTTCCTAACTAGGCGGTACACAGTGCCACTGGACCATCTTGTATTTGAGATCTGTATGTGTGTGTGTCGTGTTCGTGTGCGTGCGTGCGTGCTTGCGTGCGTGCGTGCGTGTGTGCGTGTGTGTGTGTGTGTGTGTGTGTGTGTGTGTGTGTGTGTGTTTTTGTGTTTTCCCTGTTTCGTTTTGTCGGCGCACCGTCCATTTTTCTATGTCCTCGAGTTGTTAAAAGATGAATGCCTTCGTTTTCTATGTATAAGATTTGTTTTTCATATTCCTGTTCATTGTTGCTGTCCTATTGTTGAAGCAATATGTGCGTTGCAGATTAGGCATAACAGGCAGCAGCACTCGGATCGATTTGAGCTTGATTTCTTCTTCTTCAGCATGGCATGTGCATGTTGCTTGTCCTTCGCTGGTGATGGAGGCATTTCTTTTTCCACCTCTCCATCACTGCGGCTTTTTCTCTGCTTTCCTTTTACCTCATGGTCTGTCCCTTTCCTCTGATGTGTCTCTCTCTCTCTCTCTCTCTCTCTCTCTCTCTCACCCGCTTCTTTTTTTCCCTGTCTGTTGGTCTTGCTTCTGCAGAGTGGTTCTTTATTCTATTTTTTCTTCTTTCCTTTGCCCCTTTAAGAACAATCTTATCAACTTTGACAAAAGAAAAGTGTGTATAAGATATGCGTTTCTTTTCCCTCTTTGCGTTTTAGATGCTGTTGTGTTGATCTTACATCTTTGGGTTTGTTGTATCTGTTTTGATGCTATCTATTTTTTCTATCTTTATGTCCCGAGACACCCTGAACTTATGATCTTGTTTATGTGTGCGCGTCCTTAATTTTTTTTTTTTGTATTCCATTACACTGATTTAAAAACAAAACAAAACAAACAACCAACATGGAAGCCCATTAAAGAGAGATCACAGACTTACTATTTGACGAACAGCCCATTCTTCTTCTTCTCCTTTGTGCGTGTGTATGAGAGAGAGAGAGAGAGAGAGAGAGAGAGAGAGAGAGAGAGAGAGAGAGAGAGAGAGAGAGAGAGATCTATCATGTCTGATGAAAAAGATACAGGTGAAGAGAGAGATCTATCATGTCTGATGAAAAAGATACAGGCGAAGACGTGCTAATAATTATGGGAACTGCAGCTCCAGCTGTCGGACTCTAGTGCAACGCGAGACTTGCTGTGTACTGATCAATGCCAGGTCAAGCACCATTTGCTGCTCATCATGCATATTGTTTTCTCTGTTCGGGTGAAGTTCACGATGCAGTCCTTTCAAAGGCGCTCTGACGTTGGGCTCTCATCTTACAAGACATGGAGATCAGGCTGACACTAAATACCATCCAGCATGGACGCCAGGTGTTGCTGACAGAGATTCCAGGGGCGGATCACTTGGAAAAAGGGTAGGGGGTGGATTTCAGTCTGTTGTGCGAGGTCTGCGGTGGCCAAAACCGATGCTGAGCACAGGTAGCAACGAAACTTACATTTGTGTAACGAATGAAATCTTCTACCATAGAAGCTGGGAGGGCAGAGGTGTCGTGGGGTGTGGAGGCGGGCACTGAGGAGACAGCAGGGAAGAAGATGAGATGGAGGAAGCAGGAGGGCCAACAAAACGTGGTCTCGTTCAGCA
>JADBJO010024126.1:7500-12500 GCA_016801955.1 Conus betulinus | reverse complement strand
ACAAACCACACCGCCCTTAATAGGAATGATGGTAGTAAGTAAAACGCTTGCCTCCGCTCGTCGTCATTGTTGGAGGAAACCTGTGCTTGTCAACCATTGTAAGCTATCTGAAGTGCTTGGCTGTTTGGTGTGTTATGAAGTCGTGTTTGTGGGAAGCAATTGTGATACAAAGCTGAAGCTATGGGCCAGATATAACAGCACTCGAAAGATATACATCTCGAGAGATATACATCTGGTTGGTGTGTGCGCGAGAGAAGATAGCATGTTGGAGTGGGAGTATGAGTATGAGGGGTGGGGGATTTCAGTGGGCGAACGAAAACGATAAAATACTTTATACTGTTTTTCAGATTTCAAAACAAAAAAAAAATTCATCAGTCAATCGTGATGTGTATGTATATAACCTATAAGAAGTGGAGGAACACAAAGACAGTGTTCCAGCTGTCGTCTTGGAGACATGTCTGCTTCAGCCCTAATAAATAGCTCTTGTATGTCTTGCCAGGCTGAACTGAGGGTGAACGACACGTATACTTGACACGCTGTTCACGTGCATTATGTATTGCCACTGTTGCTTTGAAAACAAAACGAGAAAAAAAAAAGAAAGAAAAACAAATATTACGTCTTACGAGTCGCTGATGCCCTGACTGGATAAGACCATGCTTGGTTTCAACGTCCACATCCTCACCTCTGGTCTTTCCACTCGCTTCCTAAAACCCTTAAGATTTTTGCACGTCTCCAAGACAGAATGAGACTGTGTGGCACCAAAGCTCAAGTGACATCCACATTGGAGTATAATCATTCAGGATCTCGGCAGATTCTCTCTCTCTGTGTGTGCATGAACGTTGAGCACGAAAATGTTTTTTCTTGTCCCAGGCAGGGATTACTTCCCCGATCTCATCTTATCCTATTTTCCAACAATAAAAGATATTCCTAAAAACATTATTCATTCGGGGTTCAATTTCAGCTTATATTCTGTAGCTCATGTGGCCCATTTCCAGCTACTCAGAACCTCTCTCTCACCCACGTCCTCTCTCTATCCGAGTTCATCTAATGTATTCTACTGTCTTCCTTTTATAAAGTCTCTCTTACCCTTTCTTTCCACAGTCCCTGGAACTTCCTGCATACAAGATATTCTTGGCCAAATAAACTACAGGACTCTGCGAAAAGATTCAGTGGACGAATCCTTCCTGCACAGAATAACCATCAAAAGCTAGCAAGCACCTCACTTCTCCAGCGATCTGTACCAATTTTACGAAAATATTGCTGCGAAAAGTCAGAACAGATGCTTTCAAACAGGAAGATGGAACTGTCTTCATTAATTACATTACTGGCTTGGGGTCTACTGGCTGGAGGACAGAGAGGACCAGGCCAATCAGGACTGCGATCAAGCATCTTGGAAAAGGTCACTTTCACAGGAAAGAGTTATATATAGCTGCTCTAACACATTAGGAGACCGAATAAAAAAAATCCCACCATAGTCGATAGTTAAAAAAAACAACAAAACACAGGAAAGCAAAGGCTGTGTGGCAAAGTCAAACAGCGGTGACAGTGCGAAGAACACAAAGGCTGCACGTCCGAGATCGTTAGGTTTGGAGAAAGGTTGACTCGCCTTTCATCACTTCACGGGTGTCGGCAGAATCTTCTGAGAGATTAAAGCTAACAGACTCTGCCTCCTGGAGTCAAAAGGGCTGTGGATCAACTTCAAGCACAGCAAACGAGGAAGCAAGACCAGGCATGCTACTCAAACACTTCTCTACAATCACCCTGAAGCTGTACATATGAGTTGTCCAGGAAACCCTCGCTACACTGCCATGCGTGAGAAGACAACAGACAGCTGGGTAAACCTGTCGGTGATTGGCAGCTAACACGAAAGGGAGAGAGAGAGGGAGAGCGAGGGGAGCAGGGGCAGAGAGAGAGAGAGAGAGAGAGACAGACAGACAGACAGACAGAGAGAGAGAGAGAGAGAGAGAGAGAGAGAGAGAGAGAGAGAGAGAGAGAGAGAGAGAGATGCAGCAAAGAGATTTCAGTCAGTCTGAACTTCGTCTAAATCTATGTCCCTCTGATAATATAGCTTATGGCGGGCAGTGACTGAACAGACAGACACACAACTCACATCCATTTTCAAGTATGAGGTGAAACTTTGCCTCCACTGTCTAAATATGTTCCTTCTGACCCGTTTACTTAATTCTGTCATGCTGCATCATAGATTCTTCTGTGTAAAATGTGCGTGACTGCTTTCCCCGTTAAGAATCAATCACCTCTACACAAATATCACCCACATATTCATGATCTCAATATTACGTTTTTCTCCGTTGTTCGAAGAATCATACACGCTAAAATTTTTCCGGCTCCGGCTATGGTCATCACCAAATGTGTCTACAGGGGTGAAAAAGGTTCAAGCTTCGAAACTAGGCACTTTAATCACTGATCAAAGTGTAGCAGCTGCATGCCCAGACAACAAGGGTCTTAGGGCCCACCTTGGGCCCACCTAGGTTCTGGCTAGATCCAGCTTGTCCAAACTGGAGCTAGCTAGAACCTAGGTGGACCCTAGTACCCTTGTTGTAAGGGAGACTACTACATCTTGTTTCTTTTCTCTCTCCTCCTAACCAGGCAACATACAGTGGCACAGGACATTCTTATCTTGGTAATCCCATCAATTTTTGTATGTTCTCGAACTGTCAGAAGATGGTGCCTCCACTTTCTGTGTACACGATTGGTTCTTCATATTTCTGTCCATTGTTGCTTTCCTGTCCTTGTTGTAATAAGTCGGTGCGCTGCAGACGGGACATAAAGGCAGCCATCTGATCGATCTATGCTTGTCTTCTCCTTCAACAGGGCATGTTGATTCTCCTTTTTTGGTGATGGAGACATTACTGTTTCTCTCTCTCTCATCATCATTTCCCTTCTCCACGCTTGCTTTTACCTTGTGGTCTGTCCCTTCCCTCAGATTGTTTGCTTTTATCTCTGTCTCTGTCTGTCTCTCTGAGTTGTGTTTGTTTTTATCTACCTCTCCTCTTTTTTCCCTCTACCTCAATTTGTTTTCTTCAAATTCCTTTTTTTCCTCACATTTCTCATTTCACTTTCTCGTTCTTTCTTTTGCCCTTTTAAAAACATTTTTTTAACTTTATTTTTCTAAAAAAAAAATCATATATGATATATGCATTCCTTTCTTCTTTCGCATTATCCCTGCTCTTATGTTGATCTTACATCCTCGTTCTTATTTCCTCTGTGTTGATGCTGTTTAGTTGTTTTCTTTTTTCCCCTGTGCCCCCAAGACGCTCTCAATTTATGATCTTGTTTATGTGTGCACGTCCTCATTTCTTGGTATCCCCTTTGAAGCCTTTAGAAGGAAAACAAAAAGAAAACAAGAACAAGGAAGCCACAAAAGAAAGATAATAGACTCGCTGTTTGATGAGCAACATACTTCTTCCTCATTGTTGTTGTTGTTTTTCTTCTTCTTCTTCTTCATCATCATCATCATCATCATCATCATCATCATCATCATCATCATCATCATCATCATCATCATCTCTCTCCGTCCCCTCCTCCTCCTCTCTCTTCTTCTTCTTCTCTACTCCCCCCCCCCCCCCCCCCCCCCCTCTCTCTCTCTCTCTCTCTGCGTGTGAGTGTTATGTGTGTGTGAGGAGTGTGTGTGTATGCGCGCGCGCGCGCGTGTGTGTGTGTGTGTGTGTGCGGAGAGAGAGAGAGAGAGAGAGAGAGAGAGAGAGAGAGAGAGAGAGAGAGTATTAGTTGTATCATGTGTGTGGAGGAAGAGATACAGGCTAAGACGTTCATGTGTGAATTGCAGCTCCAGCTTGCGGACCGTGGTGCAATGTAAGATTTGCAGCGCACTGATCAATCCCAGGTCAAGCACCATGTAGTGCTTATCGCACTTATTGCGGAGTTCACACTACCTTTTGCTGAACGAGATTCCAGAGCATCACTTCGAAAGGGGTAGGGGGTGATGTCCAATCTGCTCTGTCAAGTGTACAGTGGCCGAACCATTGTTGAACACGGGTAGCAACAACATATACATGTTAACGAATGATTCCTCTGACCAAAAATTTGGGAGGGGGAAAGGTGTGGTAGGGAAAAGAGTGGGCTGTGGGATTTAGTTTTTGCATATCAAGGCTCTCTTCATGATTAGAGAGTAAAGAGATGGGCATTCATCGTCAGAACTCTGTTCCTCATTTCATGTGTATGCTCTGTGAGCGTTCAGCTGGAATATCAGCCTTAGGAATAGCAAAATAAATATCAAATTAAGTTTTGTTAGTTAGTTAGCAATGTGTGGGTTCTGTTCCAACAATCTGCACTCCTAATGAGCCGCAAACAGCAAACTGAGCCACAGAATCATGCACGCCGTCAACGTTGAATGACAACTCTGATTAGGCCGTCCATACACACAACGCTTAGCTTCCAGACTCTAGGCCGTAATTCAATTCCGTGGCTCCCATCGAGACAAAAGACAAATTGCACTGCCCTGAATGAAAATGCGAAAACTAAGTTAACGTCCTGTGCAAGTCTCTCCTGCTTAGAATAAACTCAAAGGCTGGCTGGCATCAACCGAGTCAAACTGCTCTCCCTGGATGGTTCTCGGTGACGCCATCACTGGACAAGACTGATGACTTTTTTTTTTTTTTTTCAAATATCGTCTTACTCTTCCTTTATTTTCTAAAAGCAACAGAGGTCTGCCCAACCCTCGAAATGTGAAGTCCCATGTTCTGCATGGACAGTTCATCTGACTTCAGGTTAGATTAGGATATTTCCTTTGACCCTGGGACTGGTCGAAAAAAAAAAAGGCAATGTCGAATGTTGGTGGTAGTTGTAAATCAGAATATCCTGCATTATAGTATATACACTCCTCCCCATATATATATATATATATATACATATATATATATATATATATATATATATATATATATATATATATATATATATATATATACGATAAAAGCCTATATCTATACGTACATAATGAAATGTGTGTGATTGTGTGTATC
>JADBJO010024126.1:0-2500 GCA_016801955.1 Conus betulinus | reverse complement strand
TTTGTGTATATAACGTTTTTTTCCCATTGCTCAAAGAATCGGGCACACTATAATTATTCCGATTTCCATCATCTCCAGATCTGTCTGCATGGCAAGCTGCGAAACCAGGCACTTCTTGTACGGAAGAAAAATACCAGCAGACGACATTTTGTTTCCTTCTTTTTCCTGTCTCTCTCTCCTAACCAGACAATATTCAGTCATTGGACATTCTTCCTTTTTTTTCATCTCTCCCCCCCCCCCCTCCCTGTTTTTTCTTTTCTCAGTGCGCTGTCCATTTTTTTTATGTACTCGAGTTGTTAAAAAGATGAATGCCTTTATGTTCTGTGTACACGTATAAGGATTTGTTCTTCATATTCCTGTCCCTTGCTGCTTTTCCTATTATTGCAGTTATATGTCTGTGTGCTGCAGATAAGGCGTAAAAGGCAGCAATCTGATCGATCTGTTCTTCTCTTCTTCAGCATGGCAAGTTGCTTCTCCTCTGCTGGTGACCGAGGCAATACTTCTCCATCTCTCTTCACTGTGTCTCTTCTCTATGGTTTCCTTTTACCTTATGATCTGTGCCTTTCCTCAGAATGAGTTTGCTTTTAACCATCTCTTTTCTTTTTCCTCTCTCTCTCTCGGTTTTGTTCTTTCACTTTCATCTCTTGCTCTTCTTTTTTTTTCCCCTTTCTCTCGGTTTTGTTTCTTCACTTTTATCTGTCTCTCTCTTATTTTCCCATCTCTCGGTTTTGCTTCTTCGGGGTTCATTTTTCTTTTCCATTTCTCATTTCAGTTACTTTCTTTCTTTAGCCCTGTAATTTCAATAAAAACAAAAATAATGTTTGATATATGCATTCCTTTTCTCTCTCTCTCTCTCTCTCTCTCTCTCTCTCTCTCTCTGCATTCTATCTGCTTTTGTGTTGATCTTGCATCTTAGTTTTTGTTGCCGCTGTCCTGATGCTGCTCGGTTGTTCTTTGTCTGTGTCCCAAAACTCCCTAAACTTATTATCTTGTTTATATCTGCACACATCCTAATTTCTTGGCATCCCCTTTCACTGATTTAAAAACGAACAAGACAAAAAACAACAAGAAGGCCACAAAAGAACGATAATGAACTTGCTCTTTGATGAATAGCCTATTTCTTCTTCTTCTCCTTTCTATTTGTCTGCCTCTCTCTCTCTCTCTCTCTCTCTCTCTCTCTCTCTCTCTCTCTCTCTCTTTCTGGTGTGCGTGCGTGTGCGTGCGTGCGTGAGTGCGTGAGTGTGTGTGTGTGGTGTGCGCGCGCGCGCGCGCGTGTGTTTGTGTGTGTGCGCGCGCGCGCGCACGCACGCACTTTATATATATATATATATATATATGTGTGTGTGTGTGTGTGTGTGTGTGTGTGTGTGTGTGTGTGCGTGCGTGCGTGCGCGTGTGTGTGTGTGTGTGTGTGGTGTGTGTGTGTGTGTGTGTGTGTGTGTGTGAGTGAGAGAGAGAGAGAGAGAGAGGAGGAGAGAGAGAGGAGAGGAGAGAGCGAGAGAGAGAGAGAGAGAGAGAGAGAAGAGAGAGTTAAAGAGAGCTGTATCATGCGTGGTGTAAAAGATACAGGCTAAGACGTAATGTGTGAGCTGCTGCTCCGGCTGGCAGACTCTGGTGCAATGTGAGACTTGCGGTGCATTGATCAATCCCAGACCACGCACCATTTGGTGCTTATCATGTTTTCTTTCTGTTGGCGTGCAGTTCAAGATGCCGCTATTTCAAAGGCGCTCTGATGTTGGGCTCAAAGCCTGCAGAAACATGGAAAGCAGGCTGATACTTAAGTGCATCCAACACAGACGCTAGGTGCTGCTGACAGATATTTCAGGGGCGGATCACTTCCCGAGGGATTGTGTGAAGTCTTCTGTGGCCAAACCATTTCTGAGTAACGGTTAACGACAAAACTAATTTTCGTTAACGAACGAATTCCTCTCACCTCAAAAAAAAAAAAAAGAAAAAAAGTTGTGAAGGTAGGTTAGGGTGGGTTGCGGGGCGTGGGAATAGGGGAAACAGGAGAGAAGAAGAGGGGGGGAAGGAGGGAACAGGAAGGACGGCAATTCTTTTTCTTGTTCGACACTTACAGCACCATCACTACAGAAACGCTGTTTGCGTCCCCCCCCCCCCCCCCCCTCGCTCTTTGTTTCCTCGAAAAGCAAGTGCAAGGCATTTTCACTTTTTTTTTCTATGGTGGTGGTAATTGGGGAGGGGTAAGGTAAGGTAGTGTTGCTCACAGCCCAGCGGACCGCAAAAAGGCCACATCAGGGCTGTTGGGGAGGGGGGAAGGGGTGTTCTAGAACCCCTCCACAACCACTCCCCAATCTGCTCCTGGATCTGAAATCGTGAATGGAAATTCCACAATCGTCTAACCAACGTTCTTGCAGAGGATCCCCGGACCTGTGTTGAGCATCGCTTGAGACTCGGTGTATAAAACATGCTTCCTCTGCTGGTCTTCGCTAATAGTTTAAATGTGACTGCCCAAGGGGGGCAGTGGTTGGTGATCTGC
>JADBJO010024125.1:0-25581 GCA_016801955.1 Conus betulinus | reverse complement strand
AATTCAAATTCAATGCAACTAAATGCAGTGTTCTTCACATGGGCAATGGGAATGATCATCAGTAGTACAATGAAAACTCATGGCAACCAGGAAAGAGTTCCCCTGACTGAAGCAGATACAGAAAGAGATTTAGGGGTCCTGGTAGACTCAGGTCTGCAATTTTCTAAACATGTTGAAATGCAAGTAAATAAGGCCAACAGAGTCCTGGGATTGATTCACAGATCCTACGTTTTCCTGGACCCTGAGTCAATGCGACTTCTTTTCACTGCTTTTGTTAGACCACATCTGGAATATGCAAACTGTGTTTGGAGCCCACATCTAGAAAAAGACAAAAGGTTAATTGAAGGAGTGCTCTGTGGAGCCACAAAGTGTGTCCCTGGTTTGGGTCATCTTGAGTATGAAGACAGACTGAAGGCTATGAAATTACCCAGTATGAGTTACAGGAGTATCAGAGACTTAATAGAGGTATATAAATATACACATGGACTCTACAATTGTGCCTCCCCCTTCATACTCAACAGCCAAGGACCAACTAGAGGTCACAATTAAAACTAATGAAAAACTAAAGTAAATTCAACATCAGACAAAACTTTTTCGTCAACAGGGTAGCTGACACGTGGAACTCCCTCGACACCAAGATTGTGAATGCAGAAACTCTGAACAGTTTCAAGAATCATCTAGATAGCACCTTCAAGGAACAAATGTACTCCTGCAATCTTAGCTTGATGTAAAAAAAAAAAAAAAAAAAAAAAAAGCAATTTCTCTGCTTATTCAATGTTCCATCTGGAAATAAAATTTTGACTTGACTTTGGAAATAAAATTTTGACTTGACTTGATTTGACTTATAGCCACCCACTTAGACCACATAAGAAATTACTGCCTGAAGTCACAAGTCACAAGTAATAGAATCAGGATGAACGATCAAAAGATCGTTTAGGATAGCTTTTTAGTTAAGCAGTTTTAGTGTCTGATCAAAAGATCAGCTAAAGGCCTCATGGCCTATTTCTGACCCAGCTGAATTTTATATTATATTGTTATAGTAGAAACAACGAAGTTTAAACACACATATAAATTGTGCAGGCTCTTAAAACAAAAAAAACAAAAACAAAAAACAAATAAAAACCCAAAAACAACAACAACAACGACAAAAAACAACAACAAAAAAACAACAACAAAAACCTTTAATATGAAAAAAGATGATTTTGTCCTGGAATTTAGGGTCAGTGAATTAATTCAATCCCAAATGTCTCCAAAACAAAAAAAAAGTAAAAGTAAAAAGGAAAGGAAATCAGAAAGTGTTTCTACGCCATAGCACAAGGATTTTGGAGTGAAAAGTCTAGCAGACGACAAGTAAATAAAAGGCCATTTGGATCGTGTTTGCATATATAAAGAAACGAACATGAGATCTGCCTCACAGTCATGTATGGTACTGGGTCAAGGGATAGTCTGTGCGATGAATATGTTTTGGTGCTGGCTGATCTGACGACAAAAGCCAGGTGCAGCTTTGAGTGTAATAGAGAATATAATATAATGGTGGATCGGCCAAGTCAAGAAAACTGTCCCAGCTGAATGATTATAGGCCTGTAGCTCTCACTAGCATTGTTATGAAATGTTTTGAGCGCATCATTCTTTCGAAACTGCTTTCACAAACACAGCATCAACTGGATCCTTTCCAGTCTGCATATAAGATGCAACCATCACATTACTCAGCAATGCTTACACACATCTAAACACACTAAATTCTTTTGTCAGAATACTCTTCATTGATTTCTCTTCAGCATTCAACACAATACAACCTCACCTCATTGCACAGAAACTACTCGCTCTTCAGGTTTCCCCAAGTTTGGATTATGAGCTTTCTTGTCAGGAAATCTCAATCAGTATGTTACTAGGGAACTCTGTCTTCCCCACACATTCAACATCCACTGGTTTACCCCAAGGCACTGTGCTTTCACCTGTGCTCTTCACTACTTATACCAACGACCGCAGAGGCTCAAACACAACGCTGGTTATTAAGTATTCTGATGACAGCCATCCTTGATCTATCTGACTTAGACACTACCTATTTTGATGCTGTCGCTACATTTACGGCTTGGTGTTCTGAAAACTTTCTGAAGTTAAATGTCAGCAAAACAAAAGAATGGGTGATACATTTCCGTAGAGCCCCATCCCCCATTGCAGACCTTGTAATTGATGGTCAAACTGTGGAAATGGTCAGTCAGTCAGTCATTCCCCTGACCGCTGGGGTCGTTAGGGTGACGTGATGAGGCAGCCGCCATTTCTCTCCAGGCTCTTCTGTTGGTGGCTGTCTTGAGGAGATCTGGCATGGTCAGTTTTGGTCCAGTCCTTTAAATTGTCGGACCAGCTCTTTCTCTGCCATCCTCGTCTACGCCCTCCTTCAACGGTACCTTGAAGGATGGTTTTTGGAGAGGGTGCTGTGATGAATGACGTGGCCAAACCATGCCATCTTCCGTCATTTGACAGTTGCCAGAAGTGGTTTGTGGGGCTCAGCTAGGTTAGGTTCCGCACATAATCATTGGTCTTGTATTCTTTGTATGAGATGCAGAGTAGTTTTTCTCAGGCACATGGTCTCAAACACCTGGATTCTTCTTTCTGTTTCGGCCATCAGTGTCCATGTCTCGCAACCATATAAGAGGACTGAGACCACTAGTGACTTGTAGAGCCGGAATTTCATGTGGAATTTGATATTGCTCTTCCACACTCTGTTCAGTCTGGCCATCGCTGCTGATGTGTAGTTGATCCTAATTCGGATTTCTGCTGTGCAGGTGCCATCTTCGGACAGGGTTGCTTCCAAGTACCTGAAGCTGATCACTTCTTCCAGGGGCTCACCATTCATGGTTATGTTGGCACTGCTGTTAGTCGTGCTGTTGACCATGACCTTTGACTTTTCTGTGCTGACCTCCATGCTGTAGGCACTTGCTCTTGTGACAAGAGTGTTTGTGAGATCCTGGAGCTCGGTGTTGCTTCCCCCCATGAGGTCGATATCGTCTGCGAAATGAAGGTTGAGACCCGCCTGCCGCCAATGCTGATGGATGTGTGGTGTTCTTCTTCGAGGGTCTCTCTTGCATGATTCTCTCCAGAAAGATGTTGAAAAGGACTGGAGATTGTAGACACCCTTGCCTGACTCCAACTGTGGTCGGGAAGAACTGTCCCTGCTGGCTATTGAGAGGCCTGAAGAGAGGCTCGTCCAAGTCATCCAGGCCCTCTACGAACACTCCAGCAGCACAGTGGAAAGGTACAAATACCTGGGCACAGTAATTGGCAACAAACTAACTTTTGATTTCAACACTGCAGCCATTCATAAGAAATGTCAGTCCAGGGTTTACTGTTTGCAAAAGCTGCTGCTCACTCCATGTAAACTCAAAAATCCTTGCACAGTTTTACAGATGGTTTATTGAATCTGTTTTAACCTTTGGCTTCTTGTGCTGTTTGGTGGGCTCAATGTGAAAAAAAGAAATGTGTTGAACAAGACTGTGAATGTGTGTGGGAAAAGTGGTGGGTGAAAGGCAAGCGAGCATGAGTGAGTTGTATGAGAAGCATGCAGTACGAAAGGCAAGAGAAATTGCAAAAGACTCCTCACATGTCCTGGCCCATAATTATGGACTGCTGCCATCTGGCCGACGGTTCAGGATGCCAACGGTCCGATTGGTCAGAACAAAAGAGAGTTTTATCCAATGTCTATATCCCTTCTCAACAAGCAATAATTGTGTGTGTGTGTGTGTGTGCGTGTGTGTGTGTGTGTTGTGTGTGTGTGTGTGTGTGTGTGTGCGTGTGTGTGTGTGTGGTGTGTGTGTGTGTGTGTGTGTGTGTGTGTGTGTGTTCTGTGTGGGTGGGGGGGGGGGTGGGGACAAAGGGAAGGGGGGGGGGGGACGTATACATATATATGTATGGTGTGTATGTGCTTCTATGTGCGTGTGTGTGCGTGTGTAATTGAATAAATGTGTATGTATATTGGGTGTGTGTGAGGGCATGTGTGTGTGTGTGTGTGTGTGTGTGTGTGTGTGTGTGTGTGTGTGTGTGTGTGTGTGTGTGTGTGTGGTATGGTTTGTTTACTAAAGGTGTTTTACTGTTCTTTGCCATAATTATTCACTTAACTGCTTTTTTATATTCTGTATTTTCATCATTTGTGTGCAACAATGAAAATTTGATTTGATTAAGGTTATGGTTGTTGTTACTGATTGTTCTATTATTTTTATGTTAATTTATTTATTTATTCATGTGTGTGTATGTATGCGCATGCATGTGAGTATAATGTATGTGTGTGTGCATGTGTATGAGTGAGTGAGTGTGTGTGTGTGTGTGTGTGTGTGTGTGTGTGTGTGTGTGTGTGTGTGTGTGTGTGTGTGTAATCTGACTACTTTTATGTGTTTTGCTATTATTTACCATTGTACATGTATTTTAAAATTCTGTGAAATCAAGTTTGACCATTATGTAATACTGAAAATCTATTATAAGTATTGTTGTTTACTCAAATGGGTTTTACTATTGCTTGATCATTTATTATGTGCATCATCATCATCATCATCATCATCATCATCACACTTTAATGCTTCTTTTAATCAGAATTTAGGTCTGACAGTGTTGTTTCTGTTTTTAGAAATTATGAAAATTAGTAAGTGGTGTGTGTGTGTGTGTGTGTGTGTGTGTGTGTGTGTGTGTGTGTGTGTGTGTGTGTGTGTGTGTGTGTGTTTATTATGGGTTATCTACATGTATGAGGTTTTACATTTTATCTAAATTGATTTTGTTGGGTCGTTGTTGTTGAGTTACCCTACTTGTTTTGTTGCTGAGTCACCCTACTTGTTTATTGTTAATTGTTTTTTTCATGTTTATCTATGTCACTAATGTATAGTAGTTAGTCAGCAGCACGATTGTAATTTCTCAGAATTGAGATAATAAAGTATTCTTGTATCTTGTATCTACATGTACAGTGCAAGTTTTATCAAGTAGGTGAAGAGTTATAGTTCTTTGTGGATACAAGTTTGGCTCTGACAATATTAGCCAATGAAAAGTAAGGAGGGATGTTCGCTGCGTTATCAAGAACCTAACGTCTGCCACTGGGAGCCACCAAACTAACGCCTATGTACAACGCTCATTTGGATGACTCGACATGGTATCAGAAGTGGAATCGTTTAGTGAAGCAAGAGGAACTTACCACATGCAATAACATGATGGAACACGAAGTGAGTGTACTTTTATTCCATTCTGTCATGTGAATGCCAACTTAATGACGAAAGTAACTACCATTAGATTACGTTGGTGACCAAGTGAACTTTCGGAAATGAATTCACTGGCTGCATAAGGGAACCATCGCAATCCCTTTTTAAGGCAGATATATTTGTATTGCCTCCTCGGCCTCGAGCAGGCAATACAAATATATCTGCCTTTAAAAGGGATTGCGATGGTTCCCTTATGCAGCCAGTGAAGTTTTTCATATTTTCTTAATTTCATTTCCCAGTTTTTACATCTTCAACCCCCCCCCCCCCCTCATAAGTTCAAAGTTTTGCCAAGTCATTACTATGAAGACAATTTAGCTGTTGGCCTGCGCTTGTTTTTTCCCCCACTATTAGATTGTTCGTCTTTGTATTTGTCTGACTTTATTCAAGTTTAAAAGGCTGTGCCAGTCTTGAATAAAAGTTACTCTGTGTTAGGTTTCCTTATGGGAGCAAAGACTACCCCACTTATTTACTGTTCAGCAGTCTCTGTTCATCTCAAGATCACTTAATGTTCTTCGCTGACTAAGGTTCAGGTTCAGGTTCAGTTTTTAGAACAGTGAAGGTTAACAATTCATTGCAGACTGTCTTTAAGATCTGGAAAGCAGACGTGTCAACTGTGATGTCTAATGGAGTTTGCCATACACCTGTTTTGATGGTATACTGAATGGCTTATAGTATTGGATCATCGTTTGTTGCATTTTCAATTTCTTGCTTTTTGGACAGTACGATCAACAAGAAAACTGATACATTCTTCAGCAAGCTTAGATGCATGGCTTGTCTTGATATCAGGTTTCTCAGCTGGGTATCGACTGAAGAAATCTGCAGGATTCTATTCAACCGGTTGATAATATACAGTGACACCATAGACTGAAGGTGAAGATTCCAGTGTTCTCTATGTGCTGATGGTCATGAAGTTGGGTTGCTGAAAATGTTCTTGATATGACAGTGGAAGGAAGACCAAAGAATTACAGATAAAAATGCTTGCAAGCCTATACGACAGTGAGTGCTTTCTCAACCTGTTAACATCTGGACTTGGCATCTGTCAATGCACGACTGGCATAGGCAACGATATACTCATATAGGTTGTGTTTTTCTCATCTCATTGTGCTAGAACAGTAGAAGAGCTCATAGTCCGAATGGGCTAGTGTCTACTTCTACTGACAGATTAGGATTGCTGTAAGCTATGACATCATTGTTGGTCAGCCTTGATTACAGTGCATTGCCATGTTCTGTGGTCTGTTTCCAATCTGTGTCCTTGTGAGTGAGGTCTTGAAGTGGTTTAGTGACAGCTGCGCAGTTTGGAATGAAGTGTGAGACATAGTTTTAAGACCAAGAAAACTTTTGACTTCCTTGATATTGGTAGGCGTTGGTATTTTTGTAGATTGCTTTCATTTTCTTATGTTGTCCTTATTGAATTCACATTTGCCTCTGTTCAAAGAGAGATTATTTTCTTTGAGTCTTGGAAAAACTTTTTTTTTTTTTTAATGTTACACCATGTTCCTTCTGATTCTTTCTGTAGATAAGAATATCATCACTTGCACTCAAGGATCCAGAAATTTCCAATTCTTCAGCAATGTGATATTTTAAAATTTAAGCAGCACTGGTGACACTGAAATTCAGGTGCTTGTAATCAAGTGTGTGTAGAGAAAGTTATCATGTTCTTTTATTCTTCGTCAAATTCTTGCTGGTGATAGCCTCTATTCAGATCCAACTTGGGGAACACTGTTGCTTGATTTTGTTTTATAAGAATATCATCTATCATTGGCATGATGTGTCTTGTGCACTTTATCGCTGGATTTGGAAGATGCATGTCTACACATACCTCATCTGGAGTGTTATTCATGAACAGGCAACGATAGTTGGGCCGATGGAGAACTCAGTGGATTACATAGTACTTCAATGGGTACTACTGAAAAATGCAATTTACAGAGGTGCTTTTCACCTGAGACTTCGAAGTCTCAGCCTTCAGGATCATGCTATTTTTTTAGAACAGTGAAGTCGGATTTCCCCTTTTCTTGCACTGCATGTGTGTGTAGCCTGTATTCTTGTTAATTGAGGCAGACAGTCATGTTGACAATGAGCTATGGAATATTTCAGTGAACACAGCAAGTACATGCACATACTTGCATGGGCATACACATGGGCGCGCACACAAACACCCACTACACAAACACAAGTGCCCACATGCACACACGCACACACGCGCGCGCGCGCACACACACATACACACACACACACACACACACACACACACACACCACACACACACACACACATATATATATATCAAAGGGCACGAGCAGTGACAAAACTTGCAGATATATCCAAACTCATACTCCAATCACTCACTGACTCACAATCCTTTGCAGTCACTCATTCATTCACTGTGTGGTTGTATTATGATGATTTTGATGTCCACATAATCCTGAAAACCCTTTCCATTTTCCTTTGTACATCAGACACTCTCATCGCCACATACTCCAAGCAAAATGGCACAGTTCCAGAATTTACAGCCTGCCATCTTCTCAACGGATGCTCTGTCAGCCCCCTTTGTAGTCGAAGGCATTTTGGAACAGTGGCCATCAAGAAAATGGACTGTGGGCAGTTTGGCACAGGCCCCGAAAAAACAGAGCTATCCGCTGTTGACTCATGCCATGTGAGAGGGAGCAGAAGGGTAAGACTGCCAGTGTGTTTTTCTGTAGAAGATGTTACGATCCATAATGTTTTTATTTGGGTGCAACCGTCAAGGTTTCCTATCTGGAGTAAGTGAAGAAGTTTTTTCGATACACTCACATCAGGAAGATAAAAAGTAAAGAGGTTTTTTGAAACAGTCATAAAAAAATGAAGAGGCTTATCCATACAATCACAAAAAAAAAAAAAAAAAAAATGAAGAGGCTTATCCATGCAATCACATAAGGAAAAAAGTGAAGAAGTTTTCCTGTACAATCATGTCACAAAAAGGTGAAGGGGTATTTACATAGCCATAGAGTCCACCCTTTCCCCTCACTTAATAATGAGGACAATTTCTATAGCGCCCTTCCTAACAACTCAGGCTACAGGGCGCTTTACAAGTTTAACAAATTCAACATCTAAAAAATATAAGCAGAAACACACACACACACACACACACACACACACACACACACACACACACACACACAAACACAAAATTCTGCGTTCACAAGTCATAAACATACACACACACACACACACACACACACGCATGCACACACACAGCACACTCGTTCGTGCGCACACACAACACATGCGTGCACGCACACAGCACACTCGTACGCGAACACACACATACACATACACACACACACACACACATGCACACACACACACACACACACACACACACACACACACACACACACACACACACACACTGGAACATAATGTTGCATACATAAACACACTATATGACCGATGAACAAAAGTGTGCAAGTGACATGTAGTAATTTAGTAATATTTCAGGTGGTATCCTGCAACTGGCTTTTGAACAGATACATTTTAAGTGCAGACTTGAAAGTCGGGAAGGAGGGGCATGATGTAGATGGAAAAGTAGTGAATTCTAGAGTATTGCTGCAGAAAATGAGAATGCTCTAGAACCGTGCTGCTGTCGGTTATATATGAGGGAATTTAAAAAAATTCGTCATCAGAGGAAGAACGGAGGGGACGTGTAGGAAAATATATTTCGAAGCGATCAGAGAGATAGGTAGGCGCTTCACCTGTGATAACCTTATAACATAGACAGGCCGACTTATACTGAATTCTGTGCTTGATTTTGAGCCAGTGTAATTTCTTCAAGAGATCCGAAGTATGGTGCTGTTTTGGGCACCTTGAAGATAAGGTGAGAGGCTGAATTTTGAGTTGTAGTGGCTGGAGTAAGGCTGCTGGTACACCAAGGAGAAGAGCGTTATAATGATCTAGTCTTGACAGAATGCAGGAAGACGCCAGTATCTTCGTGGCCTGTTCTGTAAGGAAAGGTCTGATAGAGCTGATGCGACGTAGTTCGAGAAAGGATACTTGGCATATTTTGGCTGTGTGGTGTTTCAGGGTGAGATCAGAGTCAAGATAGAAGCCAAGGTCAAGAACAAATGTTATAAATGAGATGTCAGTGGAGCCTAGGACTATTGACGGATGAAGATGGGGGTCTTGAGCATGTGAGTGTTTTGTAAACCGGATAGCTTCTGTTTTATCATCATTTAATTTCAGTTTATTAGTAGACATCCACTGTTTGATATCAGAGACACAGCCTTGAAGATTTTTGACAAGATTGTCATAGTTGCGTAGCGTGTCAGAATGTTCAAATTGAGTGTCATTAGCGAACGTTTCATGATGAACAGAATGGCTGTTAATGATCTCGGTCAGGGTTGTTGTGTACATTATGAAAAGGACTGGACCCAGCACAGACCCCTGGGGAATGCCAAAGTTCCCTGGGGAATGTCACTTCTAAGTAACTAGCAGTTGTTTTTTTTTTTGTGTTGTTTTTTTTTGTGATTCCACACCTCAAATATATTTTTGTTTTAGTAACGGCAGCTGAAATATTGGCTGTTTCATTTCTTCTCTGTGCCTGGTTTTGAGTCCGACAAGTTGCAAGACACCTGAATGCCCATGCTGTAAATTCTTAGGTGTTCACACCCTTTCGGATTTATTCATGTTTATCACGCTTTCAGCTTTCATACACTTTAAATGATTTGACCCCATATCCAGTTTTAGTGTTTGAAATAGTCCCATCTACACATGATTTAAAACTCTGTTGTGTTTGAGGTGTGTAAATTGTTATGAATCTAAAAAAAAATGATACCTGTATTAATTATTGATTTGATTAATTAATTGATTAATATGTATTAGTTGATGCAGATAGACTGTTGATGAATAGGAACATAAAATAGAGAACTGTGTGCAAGTGAAGCAAAAACTGGAAAGAAGAAAACAGGGGGGGGGGGGGGGGGGGGGGGGGGGGGGGGGGGGGGGGGGATAGAAAATAGACCAGAAAAAGGATTGCGGAAAAAAAATCAACCTCCATCAACAACATGATGAAAAAACTTAGAGGTGAAGAGGAAGAGAAATGAAGGAAAAGGAAAAAGTC
This sequence comes from Conus betulinus, assembly GCA_016801955.1. NCBI lineage: Eukaryota > Metazoa > Mollusca > Gastropoda > Neogastropoda > Conidae > Conus > Conus betulinus. The sequence continues at coordinate 15,249 of JADBJO010024125.1, read as the reverse complement.
TTTCATTTATTTGGTCAGCAAATAGAGGCATGTGGGGCACTGTGAAAAGTTGAAAAAGGATGCTGGTGGAAAGGGGGAGGGGGAGGTGAGGCGGGTGTTCCATGGAATACACGTATCAGAACACACATACAAACAGGACCATTACTGCACTAGACCACACATACAAACACGAACACAGCGCTCACAACAAAGTTTATTCACTTTCATTGTTACATGCAAAAACATCGCCACTGCGTAATTAAACCACTGTGATCACTTATGATTGAATTCACACCGTTCTCAGAGATCATGAGACCTGATCCTCCACCGACAAAGTCACGCCTCCCTGACATGCATGAAGGATGGTAGGCCACTTGGAAAGTTCTGAATCCTGAATGTGTTCAAGGGATTCACGTTTTCACTTGAATGAATGAACGTAGCTCAGTGTTGATTAGGTGGAGTCATCATAATCACTCTTTAACATTTGTTTAGATCTCCACCTGCAGTCACCTCACTTTGCAACTAACTATGAAATTCTGTTTGCAGCCGGCCCAGCCTGGGAGGCAGAAGGGGTGTACGTGGACTGCCGGCTCCAAGAGTTCTCTGCCTGGTGCCGAGGGGAGGCAGGGCAGGACAACCCCCTAGCCCCCTTCTCTCCTCAACGCTTTTCAGCCTACATCGACTACAAGTGCATGGCCCAGGTGTTTGCACACCTCCCTGTCTTGCTGGGGGATGGTAGGTCACTCAGGGAAAATTCTGTTCCCTGTGTATTTTGGAGGGACTCATATTTTCACTTGAACGAACATAGCTCTGCATTGATTGTTTTATTCATTTCTACTAAATTTGTGACTTCATCGGTGAAGGATTGGGTCTCAAAATCTGGCGAAAAACGGTGGGAAATTCAGTCATAGTGATCATCATCAGTTAATTACACAGTGGTGATTATTTGCATGTAACAATGATAGTGCATTAAGTTTGTTGTGTGAGTGCAGTGTATGTGTTCATGTGTGTGGTGTAGTGCAGTGTGTTTTGTGTGGTAGTGTTTTATTGTGTGATTATGTAATGGTTTTGTGAGTCTTATGCATGTGCGAGTACATCATAACTTTTTTCCTGATTATAAGCATTAGGAATTAATGTGCATATGCCAGTGCAACATAACCTTTTGCTTATCACAAACAGTCTCGACCAACAACTAATGACAAAAACTGTGCAGCTGCCAGCAAGAGCATGAGATGCGGTGCTAATGTGTGACAGAGCTGATCTGACTGTGTAGCTTCTAGGAGCTTGCAAGAACATTGCACTTTAAATACTGCAGAGTTGATGTTTACTGATGATAGCCAATATTTTACCAAAAACATGACAAAAAATGATAACAAATTCAATTTTTCGTTTGACTGAATGTTGGCGATGGAAATGTGGACCATTGCATTTGACTTTTCAATGACTGCTGTGACCAGGCCATCCGTTTTGTTTTACCCCCTGGACCTTTGATGTTCCAGTCTTTAAAATGACTTTTCACTGACTGCTGTGACCAGGCACCCATTTTGTTTTACCCCTGCACCTTTGATGTACCAGTCTTTAAAATGACTTTTCACTGACTGCTGTGACCAGGCCACCCGTTTGTTTTACCCCTTTACCCCTGGACCTTTGATGACTGCACCAGGCTCTTTTTGTTTTAATGACTGGATGCACCTTCTCTGGCAGTCAGCAAGGACCAAGCAGTTCATGTTATTTTGCTGACTGGATTTGGTGTGCAATTCATGTTATTTTGTTTACTGGATTTGGTGTGCAATTCATGTTATTTTGCTCACTGGATTTGTTGTGCAGTTCATGTTATTTTACTCATGGATTTGGTGTAAAGTACATGTAATTCTGCTAACTGGATTTTATGCGCAAATGTAGTTGTTCTGCTGACAGGATTTGGTGTGCAGTCAATGCTGTTCTGCTCAGTTGAGTGGGTGTATAATCCATGTTATTTTGCTCAGTGGATTTGGTGTCTAATCCATGTTATTTTGCTCAGTGGATTAGGTGTATAATCCATGTTATTTTGCTCAGTGGATTTGGTGTCTAATCCATGTTATTTTGCTCAGTGGATTAGGTGTATAATCCATGTTATTTTGCTCAGTGGATAAGGTGTGTAATCCAGATCCTCATCAAAGTTTGCAACATCATAGATATCAGTTCAACTGATCACTGTCAGTTTTTTTTTTTTTGTCTGTCTTTCCTTCTTTCTTTTCCTTATTGAGAACAGTGCTGTATTTCTTGCAAGATTTTAGGGAAATGTCAGAAGTTGCCCCTTCTCAGAATGTTGGAGAAAGTTTTAGAACTACCTGGATCTGCTGTTTCTGGTGTGGATAAGCATCATAGTTTAACAGTTTCATCATTAACCTGCATTCTGCTTTCCACAAAGTTTCTTCTAAATAGGTTCTCTGTGTGGGTTTAAAAAAAAAAATTATTTCTTTTTATTTTCCTCCATGCATGATCATGCGGAACAGACAAACCGAACCAACAGACATGCTGGTGAAATCTTCCTTGGCAGATGTGATGCTTTGGCTTGAGGGGTACCCTGTGTGTGACAGTCTGATGGAGCAGCCTGGGCCTGACGGGGATGGATGGGAAAGACAGCACCCTGTGGATCGGCAGTGCTGGGGCCTCCACCCCCTGCCACTATGACACCTATGGCTTCAACTTGGTGGCTCAGATTCAAGGCAGGTAGGACCATCATCAAAATTCTACCCGTGAGAGAGAGAGAGAGAGAGAGAGAGAGAGGAGAGAGAGAGGGGGGGGGGATGTCAGGCAGGGAAGGGGGTCTGCATTTGCTCTGGCTCAACAGGTAAGCAGTCATGGTCATCAGACATAGAGGCTTACTAGACACGGCTTGGCAGTCTGATGACGTTGTTGTTGGATTCTTTTGTGTTTTTATTGTTGTTGCTGCTTTAGAAATCTGCCAGTGAGCATCTGATCCGAGGGCTAGTTACACTGTTTTGTTGCCATGATCTCTGCATAGTAATACAAAACAAGATTTTAAAAAAAAAGGTTGAAACCTTATTGTCCATGAAATGCACAATATCTGGCCCGTCCAGGAGTCTTTGTCAAGTACGCACACCGAAACTGACTCCATGCAAGCAGGATCAGAAATCCTGGGTGTGTGTTTTGACCTTTTCAAGCCAGACCTTATTTAAACTGGAGGATCACTTTGGCGTTTTTCAGGCAATCTCCCAGCTCCTGGTCTATCATGATCAACTTTTTCTTTTCTTGAAAATATATCTTCGGTCAATTAGAACTGTTGCACATGTGTACTGAGGGATGTTTTTTTAATGATTAGGTATTGATGATCCTTGTGTTGCAAAGTGAATTTGTTCTTACCTGCTCGATCAAGTTGTTAATGACCCAGGATCATTGGGGTATGCAAAACCTGATTATTCTGAGTGCACAGATTATGCTTTATTATGTTTTGTAAACTTGTGCCAGTGCAGGCAAAGGGAACTAACCATGAAAAAAAAAAAAACTCGTCTTGGATGGAAATGAATGTCCTGGCTCAAGAATTTGACCCACGTTGGCACTTTGTTGGAAAGTTAAAATTTCTTAGGGCACCACTGTAATATTCACAGTTCATAATATTTTGGCACTGAAATTAGTTAGATGGAAGACAAAGAGGTTGCTAGAATTAAACTGACAGTCAAGATGGTTCCAAGTTCTGTAGACCCAATGACAAGTCTCAACATGAGAGCCTACGAATACCTGCAAGCAATGTTTAGCTGGATATTAGGATTTTCCCATGAAAAAATCACTGGTTTAAGAAGGCCATCTGTGAATCATGGCAACCCAAAAGTATGTGTAATGCAGAGCAGATTGTGGATCAAGTTCACTTACCAAAAAGAAAAAAGGGGGGTTGACTGTCATTCCACAACTAATCTGATAGTTCTGTGAAGAAGACCTTGTTGCTCACCAAAACTATTCTAAAATGTTGGGTTTTTTTTTTCTCATACGCAGGCTGATACTCCTGCGGACACTCCCTGTATAGACAGGCAAGGATTAATTCCATCTACCCAACAAAGGGAGTGGAATTTTGTGTATATGACAGTTTTTTTTAATCCCATCATTAAGGCAGCCATGCTCCAGCTTCGGGGAATTCTAAAATGTATGATTATAATGGCACATATGTGTCAGTAAGTCAGGGAAATTTGTGTTTGTGTAATCATACTGCAGAAAGGATGTGTATATATACATATTTAGCTTGGTGTGTATAGCAGAATGTATGGGTACATTTAGCTAGGGATGTACTGCAGACAGTATGTGTATATTTTTTATGTATGCACTGCAGAGAGCATAATTATGTATGTAATAACTTTGCATATATTGCAGATAGTCTGTGTATGTTTAGTTATACTGATATTGCAGAATGCATGAATGTGTGTTAAGTTTACAAATATTGCAGACAGCATATTATCTATATTTAGTTATGTATACATTGCAGAGAACATGTATATAATTAGCTGTAAATATATTATCAAAAGCATGTGTGTATTTAGCTGTGTGTATTTTGTGATGAACGCATTAAGTTTTATCCTGTAAGATGCGTTCATCACAAAACACGGCAAAAATGTTAGATGTTTATGTGGTGAACAAATTTCTAGCAAACACATCTTCTTGAATGTCAGAGGTTAAGACCTATCTTACCAGTGATTTCTGAAAAATGTTTTGAAGGCGTCTTCAAAAATGCTACTAGTTTGTTTAATATTGCGAAATGTTTACTTCATAGTCCTGTAGGACATTTGTTATAGACTAGTTGATTGTAATTGTTGTTAATGCTCATTTTTCTGACCCCCCTTTTTTTTTCTCCCCCTTATCAAAGAGACATAAACACATACACACACAATATGATCCCCCTTCCGTCCTCCTCCTCCCGATCCCCTCCTCCCCCCTCCCCTCCACCCCCCCATCTAATATCACCATGTGGATAGACGTCAAATTGACAACAACAACAACAACTCGCCCGCCCCCTCCCCCCCACCCCCACCCCCCATTTTTTCTTTTTTTTTCTCCCTTGTTGATGACATCACATATTATGATGTCATGCCAAAACTTGCGTAATATATGTATAACGTCAATTCATTGCTCTGACCAGTTGCCAAAGATGGACATCACATAGTTGTATTGTTTTTGTTTTTTTTCTCTTGAAAAAGGCCAGGTGGCCGAAATATAAGAAGAGTGGCATTGTGATTATCTGTTATATTAGTATATATTGCGGAAAGCATGTCTACAATGATATGTGTATATATTGCAGAAAGCAGGTCAAAAATGATCTGTGTGTATAATGCAGAAAGCATGTCAACAATGATCTGTGTATATATTGCAGAAGCATGTCTATAATGATCTGTGTATATATTGCAGAAAGCATGTCTATAATGATCTGTCCATATGTCGCAGAAAGCATGTCTATAATGATCTGTGTATATATTGCAGACAGTATATCTATAATGATCTGTGTATATATTGCAGAAAGCATGTCTATAATATGTGTATATATTGCAGAAAAGCATATCTGTAATGATCTGTATATATTGCAGAAAGCATGTCTATAATGATCTGTGTATATATTGCAGAAAGCATGTCTATAATGATCTGTATATATTGCAGAAAGCATGTCTATAATGATCTGTGTATGTATTGCAGAAAGTATGTCTATAATGATCTGTGTATGTATTGCAGAAAGCATGTCTATAATGATCTGTGTATCTATTGCAGAAAGCATGTGTATGATGATCTGTGGATGTATTGCAGAAAGTGCTGGGTCTTGTTCCCACCAGAGCAGTCCCGTGACCTGTACCCGACACGCATCCCCTATGAGGAGTCCAGCGTGTTCAGTCAGGTGGATCTGTCATCTCCCGACACTGTCTGCTTCCCTCACTTCACAGTGGGTAACTGGGCTGAGTAACATGGGTAACTTTCAGAGTTTCCCACTGGAAACGCTAAGATTTCTGTTTCAGAACTGTTTACCTTAAAACTGCTGTTGGTGTATTTCTCAGTTAAAATGAGCGTGCTTTCCTAAAAATGTGTGTACACTCTTCCAAATTTGTGAATTTTTGTAAAAGCACGGGGTCCTGCTATTGTTCCAACACCATCCAGATGCGAGTTTGCACGCATGATGTCGCGCGAGTTGTCACTCTTTGGTTGTCGCACTCAAACACAATGGTTATACACTGCAAGGATCTTTTTCCAAGTATTTTTCCCGGTTTGTCATACTCATCGCATTTTCACTAAACATGTGTACGAAATATGGCGAAATCATATGGATAAACGAGTCTGCTGTTTTGCTTCTACAAATGAACAAGTGTGTCAGACCATTAAGTACCACATAGGACTGCATGAAGATTTGATGACATCAGATAATTTAAAAAAAACTATGTTGGGTATTGCCTTGTAGCGAGATGCAGCAGCCTTGCTGAAAACAGTCCTCCATGGAACTGTTAAGGGAGGGAGAGGGAGGGGAGAATAGAGGAAAACCATGAACTGATAACATTGCAGTGTGGACTGGAAAAAAGAAACATTTGCAGGGACCCAAAGCCTTGGCATTCAGCCGACAGAACTGAAGAAACCAGGTGAACTGTTCTTCAGTGTGGTGCCTCAGAGAGACTTCCATGGAGCTGAGGGAGAAGAAGGAGAGATGTGCTGGAAGGTCTGGATGAGAGGCATCAGAAGTAGAACAGCAGAAAATTGGAAAACACATACACACACAGAAACACACACACACACACACACAGAAACACACACGCAGTTACACACACACACACACACACACACACACACACACACACACACACACACACACACACACACACTCACACACACACACACATACACACTTACACAAACACACACACACACAGAGTTACACATACAAACACGGTTACACAAACACACACAGTTACACACACACACACACACACACACATGATCTTTTTAAGGGTAACTTCTCTCTCTCCCTCCACCTACCCCCCCCCCCCCCCCACCCATGCCCCCTCCCCCCCCTCATTCCCATTCCTCATCCTAATAGTGAACCTAAACGAGAAGGCCACTCTGTAGATGACTGCAGGCTGTATTACACTCATCCAAAGCTACAGATGTTTGGCCAACACAGTTAGCTGTATAAAGAGGAGATTGGTGATCCACTTGTAGAAGACTGCAGGCTTTCTTACAGTCATCCAGAGCTACAGATGTTTGGCCAACACAGTTAGCTGTATAAAGAGGAGATTGGTGATCCACTTGTAGAGGACTGCAGGCTTTCTTACAGTCATCCAGAGCTACAGATGTTTGGCCAACACAGTTAGCTGTATAAAGAGGAGATTGGAGATACTGTCGTGAATGAGTTTCTATGTTGATGAGCTAGTGCCCACCAGTTGTCAGTGGTAAATCCAGGCTGTGTATTTACTGTGGAATTGTTCACACAGAGCGCCAGGCCAGTGTGTGGTCACTCTGGAGCCCGGTCAGGTGCTGTATGTGCCCAGACAGTGGTGGCACTATGTCACCTGCACAGAGATGGCCATCAGCATCAACACCTGGGTGGACATGGTCAGATGTGTGTGTGTGTGTGTGTGTGTGTGTGTGTGTGTGTGTAAATTATCAGAATGTATTTGATGCCTCACTGGGCTAATTCTCTCTAAGCAGTGTGTGTGTGCGTGTGTAAATTATCAGAATGTATTTGATGCCTCTCTGTGCTAATTCTCTGAAAGCAGTGTGTGTGTGTGTGTGTGTGCGTGTGTGAGAGAGAGAGAGAGAGAGAGAGAGGTGTGTGTGTGTGTGTGTGTGTGAATTACCAGTTTGTATATGATGCCTCTCTGTGCTAATTCTTTGAAAGCAATGCGTGTGTATGTGTGTGTGAGCGTGCGTGTGTGTGAATTCTCACAATATGTCCTTTGTCTCTTTGTCATATATTCTCTGTTTATAGTGTGTATGTGTGATGTGTGTGTGTGTGAGAGTGTGTGTGTGTGTGTGTGAGAGCGTGCATGTGTGAATTCTCACAATATGTTCTTTGTCTGTGTTGTAAAATTCTCTGTTTACAGAGTGTTTGTGTGTCTGTGTGTGATGTGTGTGTTTCTCTGTGTGTGTGTGTGTGTGTGTGTGTTTTCACAGCCAGAAGATGCTGACAGTTGGGTGCAGGAGGCTGTGACACGTCTGTTGGCGTCCTCGCTGATCCCCTACCTCTCCCAAACAGCAGGAACACAGGTGAAAGAGTTCTGGATCAATCCCACAGAGGTGATTGTCAAGGCTTGCTCTCTCTCTCTCTCCTCTCTCTCTCTCTCTCTCTCTCTCTCTCTCTCTCTCACACACACACACACACGCACACACACACACACTCACTCACAATTAACTGTTTGGGTTTTAATGACATCAAAGTGTGCAACAACTTTCAACTTTTTATCTTAGCTGAATTCCTGTCATTCGATAAACCATGCTGATCATTCTGTCATAATGGTGATACATTTTAGAAATTTGAATGGGTGCCTTTTAAAAGAAAAAAAAAAAAGTCCTCAAGACCATTTCTTGCCAGCCATGATCTCCACGCACGAAAGGCGGAAACATCTCTGCTCAAAGAGGTATCGCTGGACATGAGACTGGCTGGAGTAAAAGATCCCTCAGAGAGAGGGGTGAGTGACTGGCACCTTCACCAGCAGTGAAATCAGAAGGTTTATCCAACTCTCTGACTGTCTCAGAGTGGAGACCGGGATCAAGAGGCATCTCCTTGGATGCCATTTTTTTTTAGGACTGTTCGAATGAGGGGAGTTTGGGAGGAAAACACGTAAGCGAACATCCTCTCCCACAAAATCGACAGAGAGCATCCACAGCCATAGCTAGTGGGTCTGGAACTGGCGGCACAGAGACGAGAAGCTGGTTGTCCCACCTGGTCGCAAACAGGTCCACACATGGGGAGTCCACAGACTCTGATATATGGACTGAAAAATGTTCTTGTTTAGCATCCACTCCAGGCTGTACTCTACACTTACTTTTATGATATATCCCGGTATCAGCCAGGCCCGAGAGATACAGACACCTGCAGTGCTGGTCAGGAAGTTGCACACTCCAGTAGTACTTGATCTTTCCTGGATAGGGTGTCTGCTAGCCGTGGAGTTTGCCTAGGATGTGTCTTATGAGCAAGGAGATTTCCATTGCTAGACAAAACAGGTGTGCTGTCAGCTGAAAAGAAGACAAAGGCAGAAAGTGGCCATGGAAATCTGCAGAGTGTTTTTGGTAGGCTTATGCTTGCAGACATCACACATCTCAAAATTTGGTGTAAATTTCTTTTCAATATGGGCAGACGCTTTTGCCTGCCCAGTTGGAAGCAAAATAATGTCATACTGTGACATCATGTGTTGGTAAGATGCTGTGAATGGGACAGAGATTTAGAAAAGCTGTGCCAAGAAATGGGCTCTGGTTGTGGTTTGACTGGAATGTGTGAGATAACCCACCAGGCACTCAGATTTGTGTCAGATCACATCAGTATGAAAGCAAGTTTCAAGAAGTTTTTTTTTTTTGTTGTTTTTTTTTACCAGGGGAGGGGGAGCATGCCTACTGGACCTCCGTAGAATTTCAGTGATTTTTCTTTCCTCAGCGTGAACCTTTATGCTTGTAAAATATGAAATCAAGTTTTGTTTCCCTGAAAAAAAAATGACTGTGACTGCACCTGTGAAGAGACAGAAATGTTTTTATGTGGCTTTTAACATTTCATGGGACTTGAGGATTGTTTTCACTTTTATGGTCAGGAGCTGGAAGGAGAAGCATCCTGCAATGTACAATACCTGAAGACAGCGCTGTCGTCTGTGACTGCATACCTCAGCACAGCTTTGGATGGGACTCCAAGCTCAGACCTTCCACCCCAAGGTCACCTCTGTGACAAGGGAACATCGTCTGCAAGTCAGGAAACAAAAAGGCAGATATCTGAAGAAACAGAAGGCCAGGTGTCTTCAGGCAAAGAACAGCCCCAATCTGATGGAAAGGACAGGCTTAGATCACCTGCTACTGACCTGAGCAGCTCATACTGTCAGCATCCACCTCATCGATCAGCAGATAAAAGAACAGACTTTTAGACGCCTTCCAACATGGTGCATACAAAACAGAGTGTTGCAGAAGATGGTAGAGCTGAATGTAAAGAGAGAGAAAGATGTGGCAGTGGCGATGAGAGAGAAAGATGTGGCAGTGGCGATGATGTCCGGCCTTCTGGCATGCTGAGTCATATGGACAGATCATTGCAAGGGTGTCGCAGTGCATGTCGTGGATTCTCCATTCTCCTTGTCAGAATTTAAGAAGCGGGAACAGCTGAAGACAGTCAGCTCAGGACAGTGCAGTAGTACTGTCACAGACACACAAAGACAAGGGCACTGTCTCTCTCAAGAGGAAATGTGTTGATTCTGAAAACACTGACAACACAGACATTCAAGAGAGTAAAGCGTCAAGACCAAGTATAACTAAATCCTGCAGCGCAGGGTAGTCAGATCATCACCCGTGCAGACTTTTCTCCCGAGTGGAAGAGGATGTGCCCTGGGGAAATAACAACAAAATGACGGATACAGATGCTGACAAAGGTGCCCAGACGTGCCCTGACCCTTGCAGGCTTGGTCCACAGATGTCAGGGTCAGGGATTTCCATTTATACCCCTCAGTCTTGCTGCCTGGAGCTTTACGTCAGGCTGCTGCAGAACAGAGACGGGGCAGAATCGGATGACTCGGACCTGGAGGAGGAGGAGAAAGAGGATGGGAAAGAAGCCTGTGCTGAAAGTTGCAGCACGTTCAGACATGGAGGACACCCTGTGACAGAAGAAGCCATGCTAAAAAGTGTCCTTCATCCTGATGTTGTGAAAGTCATCGTCGCCAAGTTGAGGGAAACAGATCTCATGACACGACATTATGTTTCATGACAGCCACAAAGTGCCAGTGCCTTGATCATCTGTGGAATGCAGCCTGATCCAGATCACCTCTCTCAGAAGCAAAAGAGCTTGGGCAGCAGTAAGAGCAAGGTGAGCTTGGCTGAATTCTGTGGGTAAAACAGTATGCAAAGTCCTTCAGATATGAAGAAAACTGCAGTGCCAATAAGAAATGACAGTGGTGGTGTCCAGGTAGCACCCTGCCTCTTACCCAGCCTTGGGCAGGGATGTTGATGTCCCTACATCCCTTGGGGTTCTCTGTGGCTCTCCGAGAGCCAACCAAGGACAGAGCTTTTAACTTCCTGTTGTTGTCCCCCTACTCTTCCCTTCTTCTCTTTGTTTCCAAAGCATCGTTTCTTGCAGATTGGGTTTCACCAGGCTGGCTGGCTGTTTCAAAACAGGCCTGTGTTGTTTCATCTTTCTCCTCCTGACATTGATGAGGTCATCAAAATATGTTCAATTAGCTCACTTGACCCTTTGGCAGACTTTGTCATTTTTTTCAATGTGATCTTGTTAGAAGTGGAGCACTGCACATTCTTCTGGGATCCCTGTATATGTTTTAGTGGCTTGATTCCTGGACATCTGGACAAAAGGAAAATTCGTGGTTAAAGTTAGTTGTTAGAAAACTTAAATCGCATGCAGCAAAAATTTGAATGGATTGTTTTTTGTTTGATTTGTGTTTAAAGTGGTGACAGTGTCATTTGGTTGGACTAAAACATAGTTAAGTGTGTGTGTGTGTGTGTGTGTGTGTGATTACAGTGCCATATGATTAGGACAAAACCTTTAGTGTGTGGGTTTTATGGTATTATTAGATTGTACGAAAAACTAGTTGTTTTTTTTAAAGTGATTACAGAGTTATGTGACAAGGACAAAAACTTTGTTTTTATGAGCTGTTACAGTGTCATAATTATGATGAATTAAAAAAAAAACCCCATAGTTTTATCTGAAGAAAATAAACTAACAACAACAAAGAGCAATATTCCAGATTCCTTTCAATTTTTCATTTGTGAATACCTTTTTGATGGCTGTGAATTTGTTTTGATGTAAATATAAATCCAACCAGATGTGCTAATCCAACAGGCTCAACTGGGTTGTTGGTTGGTGTTCTTTTTACTTCCAACAGTGAAGTGTGAAACAAAATCTTAGTAGACTATCTTAGCAAACTACTCTAATAAAACTATTTATACACACAGCCATATGAATTTACACAGTTGCAGAAAAATTTGTTTTGACTATGATACAGTCAAGTTTTATTTTCATTGATTACATTTGTGATGAAAAAATAACCTGTCAGACTAGGAAGTATTGATGATGCGATGAAGGACCTGTTTAGCCCCCATTCTGGAAAGGAACCATGTATCACAGAAAGATTCAAATGCTGTGAACATTTCTTGTGTTGCAGAAAAAGTAATACATCTCTGTTATATTGCCTTCAGATGTGCTGATCCTGAATTGTAACTGTTTGAGTGAAGCAGCCTTTAATTTCAAACTGAACAGCCAAAACATGCTTGAAAGTTACAAAGCCGGTGAATATGCCAAGACTGAAAGGATTCAGTTTGAACATGGGTTCCTCATAGGTTTGATCTACCTGAGTTTGTTCATCCTCACTGAGGGACATAATCCCTTGTAGCACTCACCGCGCCACCTGTTTCCCCCTCTCCTCACCTCCATTCTTGTGGCAGCCCTGGTATGGCCCTTTGTGGTCGGCTGGACTATAAGCAACATTACCTTACCTTGCCTCCCATCCCTCCCCTCATCAAGCCCCTCCTCCCTCCACCTCGTACAATCATGCCAGGCCTCATTCGTGCCAATGAAAATTCTCACAATCCACGTGGAGTTAGGAAGATCAGGTTCCCCCAATGTTAGAAAAAATGGTGTTCCCTGATGTCAGGAAAGTCAGGTTTTTCCTGATGCCCCGAAGCAAAGGACCTGCACTGTGGTAGGACCCCTACAGCTTGGAAAGTCATACAGTTATAGAAAAATCCATTGCCCAGAAAAATGTTGCGCAGCTTTCAAATGTCCCATTGCCCAGCACAGCTGGTGTTATGTTTATGTTGAGATGTCTGGCTATTAACAATACAGGCAAAGAAACAAAGAAAGGAACAATAAGATACAAATCATTCATTCATGGACATTTAAACATGTATTCTGATAACATTGGCTTTATTTGCATACAAGAAGTCCATCTCACAACAAATCAAGTTTGACATGTCTTGATTATCAACAGACCATTCACAGAAATTCTTTCAAAAACTTTCATAAGGTTCCAACTACCTCTGTCTTCCTCACTCCATCACCAAAATTGGAATGACAGCACTGACTGCTTTTGTCACTGTGGCAGTTGGCATAATGGAGACAGTTCTCCAGAATGTTATATAGCAGTTCACAAAAGCATTATAAAGCAGTCATCAAAAATAAATGACAGCAGTATCAAAAACATATTGATTATCAAAAATATACAACAGCAGTCATAAAATACTGGCATGATAAAAATGTAACAGTCATCTTAAGGACTTAGTGTGCCAGACATATTAAAGCAGTCAATCACTCCCAACTGTCGATCCCCGAGTCGGTCAGTGCTCTGAAGATGATTCAACCAGGGCTGGATTGCTTTCTGTTATAGGAGGGAGACAGGATGGCTGTGGAGAGTCCCCTCCCCCCACCCTACCCCACACCCACCCACCAACCCCTTTTTTTTTCAAACAATATTTGCAGTATCAGTGCAGGAATGGATGATGAGTTTTTCACCAGCAGGTTGTTTAGTCAAAGAGGATTCCAGAACCCCTTTAACCCTCAGTCCATGCCCCCCACTCTTCCCTCCCTGCACCTGAGCCAATCCAACCCTGTTCAGACATCAACACTCCTGGCACCTACGACAGAGGACGGCAATGATTAGAGAGTCATGAGATGATAGAATGACTACGACTAATTCAGACTGTTCCATGGAATGCATAGTGGAATGTAATATCATGAGATGATAGAATGACTATGACAAATTCAGACTGCACCATGCAATGCATATAGGAATGTAGTATTATGAGATGATAGAACGACTACGACAAATTCAGACTGTGCCATGGAATGCGTAGTGGAATGTAGTATCATGAGGTAATAGGACAGAACGACTACGACAAATTCAGACTGTTCCATGGAATGAATAGCGGAATTTAGTACCACAGAATTGTCATGAACTGATGAAGACACAAATTAAAGTGTCATTCTTGTATGGTGTGAAAATGTGGGGAAAGACACCTACCCCTCCTCCCTCACTAGTCCCCTCCCCTCCCCCCACCATTCCAAATTTGCCACCATGTATATGTGGAAAGTAAAGGTTACTTGCCATATATTTCTAGTAAAAAAAAAATGAAATGGTAAATATTTTTCATTTCAAATAATCTTGTATATTCATCTTTTTTTTTTTTTTACTTAGTTCTGCTTTGCAGAACATTTTCATGTCAAATAGTCTTGTTGTGCAACAACTTCTTTAAGTACTATAAAACAAGTAACTTCTGTAAGTATTATAAAATCAAATGATTCAGTCTGATCCAACATCAGAAAGAACACACTCAAACAACTGGTCTAAAATCACCACATGTCAATAAATAGGGGCATAAACAAAATGTTTTCTCATATGTTGTTTTAAAGTGATCAAAACCCCTACATTTTTTTTTATTGGAACATAGGTATAAATAACAAAATAAAAACAAAACAGAATAGCAAGAAACATGACCACAAATCACATCAGAAATCATACAAACTTATCAGTTGCAAAGCTCAAGCAACAAACTTGCCAACATGCGCTCCAATGTCCCCATAACATAATGCTTCCATCTTTTCTATGCTCCCATAGTCTCTCATAACAAAACACATGCCCCCATAAGCAAAGAGAGTATTTTCATCCTATCAGTGAAAGTTGGCCATAAACAAAATAACTCTGTTCTGCATGCCAGAAGCAAAGATTGTGCTCCAAAAGATCAATCCGTTAAGGTAAACTTGGTGATGAAATAAAGCATTGCAAAGGTTCCGCATTAGAACAATTGCTATTCTCTGCACACACCTGACGCACACACCACACAAGCTAATATAAGTTTTAAATTTTGCACAAATAACACGAAGAAACCACACATGCTTCACAGTCCTTATACACAGACGCTTTGACACAGGCAAAAATTCACTCAAAAAAGTCAATAAGCAGTACATGGTGACACTTTACTCTCTTTTCCTCTTTTTATGTTTTCCTCACACACAAAAAATCTGACAATAAACATACACATATATATCAGCTTTTGTCGAATCTGCATGCACTTATTCAAGAGAACCCGTTCCCTTTTGAGTGAGAATTTGTTTTCACT
>JADBJO010024124.1:22500-25581 GCA_016801955.1 Conus betulinus | reverse complement strand
GTGTGGGTGTGTGTGTGTGGTGTGTGGGTATGTGTGTGTTTGTGGGTGTTTATGTGTACATGAATAAAGCTCTCTCTCTTCTCTCTCATCTCTCTCTCTCTCTCTATCTATCTCTATCTCTCTCTCCTAATCGCTCCCGGGAGAAGGAAGCAGGCTTGTGATCCCATGCAATTTTTTTGTTTTTCAGATCAATGTTTTTTTTAAAGTACGAAGAAGACTAGGTCGTGGAACTATCACTTTTCTGTTTGGTACTGTATCAGTTCTAAGAATAATTCAAGTGAGTTTGCCCAAACACAAGGACACATGTTTCGACATCTTAGGCCTTTCAGGCAACACGAACAACGGGTCAGGACAATGAAAACGAAGAACGAGCAATCACTTATCTTTCATCTTCGGCGCAAGATGGGTGTGGTCAGGTCGTACTGTTATTGTGTCAAATCAGCATTACTTGGTACTGTCTCTTATGCGTTGTTCATGTACATTGCCCCTTCGGGAAAAAGAATGGCCCAATGGTTAGTAGAGCGCCGGACTCGTAATCTTGATGATCCTAGGGTGGAGGGGTTTCCAATCTCCGCCGGGCCTTTTCGGTTACAGGGGGGTTTTTCCCTCGGAGGTTAACATTGGTTCTGACTCCATTTCCCGTTATAGTCCGAATGAGACTATAAACCGAGGGTCTGTACGTTGAACGCACGCATAACATCTGCACACACGCAAAATTGCCCATCACCAACTTTCGGAAGAGGGAGGTCAGTTTGGACACGTTACACATAGCATGCACCTTGCCCGACGATGGACTATGGCTCGCCTTATGGCGGGATGAAAAAAAAATGGTTCATACACACAAAAACTCCACTCCTTGTTTGGTTGATGGGAAAAATCCTTGCCTGTATATACAGGGAGTGTTCCACAGGGAGTATCAGCCCTGCAGACCCGAAGAACAAATTCCCAGTCAGTATGTTAACGTGAGAATTATACATTGTTTGCACCAATCAATACGACAATAATATTCATGGCGCATGAAATAAAAAAAAAAAAAATGGACGGAACATGGCTGATTTCTAGCCCTGTCTTTGGAGAGAGAAAAAAAAATCATTTCATTTTAAGTGTGTAATCAAATGTTTGAAACAGAAAGAGAGCTGAATCAGTTTAGTTGTTTAAACTCTTTCTTTTCATTAATGAGTTTGAAAGAATGGATGTCCCCGGATTCAAGTGATTTGCCGAATTCAGTAAACTCTTCTGCTGATTGGTGCACGACGTATCAGCGAAACAAGACAGAAAAAAAATGTCGGTCATTGCTGCTGCTGCAACGTTGAAAATCCAGTCTACTTCCTCTCCAACCCCCCCCCCCCCCTACTTCCCCAATCATCCCTCCCCCCCCCCCCCCCCCCCCCCCCCCCCCCCCCCCCCCCCCCCCCATCCCCCTCCTTCTTCCTTCGCGTCCTTCGAAAACGGATATGAGCAAAGGAGAAGAACAGGCTTTAACCGTCTCATCTTTGCCTACAAGTATGTAAAAGCCGCTCGTTTAGTTCCCTGTGTCATTCACCCCATGAGATGAATGGTACCTTTCCATAGAGAGAGACAAATGCAAGACTCTAGACTGTGTAGAAGGAAGCAGGGAATCTCTGTTGTTAAGCTGCGAAAAGTTGAACAGCCGCTGCCACCGAACACCAGTCACCGCCCGCGGGAACTCTGTAGATTCCTGTGGCTGCACCCCCGCAATGAGGATTGTGACGGAAATCACTGATACAATCCATGTGAGTGTTTGAGGCGCAGTAAAAAAAAAAATCTGAGACAAAAAAAAAAAGCACATGGTATTAAACTGATATCAATCCACATGAACATCCCTTCGAATCATCTCCCTTCTTTGTTGTTTTGTTTGTTTGTTGTTGTTGTTGTTGTTGTTTTTTGGGGGGTTGCGTGTTTTTTGTTGTTGTTGTTTTTGTTGTTGTTGTTGTTTTTTGGGGGGCACTGCCAACGAAATCAATCACAAGCTAGACATAAATAAAAAACATGATATTAAACTGATATCAAACTGCATGAACATCCCCTTGAATCATCTCCCATTTGCGGGGGGGGGGGGGGGGGGGGAGATTTCTGCCAATGAAATCATTCACAATCTAGACATAAATAAACAACATGATATTAAACTGATATCAAAACTGCATGAACATCCCCTTGAATCATCTCCCATTTTGGGGGGGGGGGGGGGGGGAAATTTCTGCCAATGAAATCATTCACAATATAGACATAAATAGAAACATGACATTAAAACTGATATCAAACCTGATGAACATCCTCTTGAATCATCTTCCCCCCCCCCCCCCCCTTTTTTTTTTTTTTTGTGAGGAATTTCTGCCAATGAAATTCATTCACAATCTAGACAGGGCGATTTCCTGAAAAACGAAACCAAACCAACAAAACAATGTGAGTCCTGCTTATCTATAAATACTCGAGTTCTTAAAAGAGACCTTGGTGCATTGGTGGTGTGGATCCCGTCAGAGAATCGTGGCTCTTCAAGGAAGAAGAGAAGGAAAAGATGGCTTCGGTTTGAAAATCCGTGACGAGGACAACGAGAGGCCCACGTGACGACCATGAAGGCGCGCAAAGTCTCGTCAATCAGCGAGACATGGCGTGGCTGGCTAGGTACTGCCTTCGTCACCGTCGTGGCGATTCCGACCTCCAGAGATGAGATTTATCTCCCTTCACAAGGACGTCCCATGGCTGGCTCTTTGGCTCGCTCCAGTGTGGTAGTGTGTGTGTGTGTGTGTGTGTGTGTGTGTGTGTGTGTGTGGATATATGTGAAGGGAAGGTTACCGCATGCTGGGGAGAGGAGAGAAGTGTGTGTGAAAAATGGGGAATCGTGTGAAAGCTTGTTATGTCGGGGACCTGGCAAAGACAAAAGATACTATGCCACTTTACATCGCCAGAGAGAGAGAGAGAGAGAGAGAGAGAGGGGGGGTGGGTTAGTGCAAGAGGGGGGTGGGTTTGTTATTGCAAATAGACATGTCAGAGAGAGAGAGAGAGAGAAGAGAGGGGATGAGAGGGGGGTTGGGAGAGGAGAGAGGAGAGAGAGAGGTTTAT
>JADBJO010024123.1:22500-25586 GCA_016801955.1 Conus betulinus | reverse complement strand
GGGTATTGGATATTACACCAACCGTCACGCCTTGAACGAGACGATCTCCCACAAACTTCTTTTGAGATCTTGCTAAACACACAGTGCTCACCGTGACACATCAAGAAGAAACACGCCTGCCTGGCTTTCCCTGCAAGATCCTAGCGACTCTTAGGCAAAGAAAGGCCTCTCTCTTGTCTCCCCCATTTGCATTTTGTAAGCCTACGAATGAAGGATACTTGAAAGGATCCGCTTTCTTCTGCATGGTTGAACATGACCTTTGGCTGAGTAGACAGATGCCTCTTGAAACGATTTTGGTGAGAACACGTGTCAGGTGTGTGCGTGTGTGTTAACTGTCTCTCTACGCCTGATGGTTTAATCTGAGTGGTCTCGATTCTGAGGTATTTGGGTCCTTGAATGTTGTTGCGGCGTGTCATCTTCCCCTCACTCTCTCCCCCTCCCCTATCTCTCTCTCTCTCTCTCTCTCTCTCTCTCTCTCTCTCTCCACTCACCCACCTACACACTCACACATACGCACGCACGCGCACACACACACACACACACACACACACACACACACACATTGACACCACCAATAAAAGTCGTCCCGCTGACCTGATCTTCCCTGTGACCCCCTTGATGTGGATATTTTCAGACCTTCTCCACAACAGTTTCCACCCCTCCCCCCCTTTGCAGCCCCCTCTGCCCCCCCACCCCCATTCCTCCCACTTCCATCCCCTATATTCCTACAACCCTCCCTGTCCGCTATATATCTCTCTCCGTGTGGCTCTTGGGATCAGTCAACTCGCGCGTAAGTAGAGTTTGTTGCTGTTTGCAGACGATGCTAAGGTCACTTTCTCTCACAGTGAACAAAGGCTAGGCAGATTGCAGTGTCAAGTTTGCCCACATCCGAGTTTTCAGTCTGGTCGACCTCAGAGGACCTATGAGGTATGTTCGCAAGTTCAAGCTAGAACAACAGCCAGGAGACTGCAGACTTCCACCAGGGTTGAACGGTCCTCCTCCCCACCCACTCCACCCATCAGTCCTCTCCCGCCCTTCCTCATGAATCATATTTCGCTGACTTCATCAGGATTTACACCCATGTGTTTACTATATTGTTGATGTTGGTATGTCTAAAAAACGAAAAAAGCCTGATTATTTTTTTCCCAGGAAATCCATGCAGTACTTTTCTGTGTGAAATGTATGAACCTGTCCAAAATGACCTGTCTTGCAATATGGAAATTTTTATCTTCATTCTTGGGTCTGCATACTGATCCAGAACCAAATAAGAATTTCAAGGTTTCCCTTCTTGGCCACATTTCATCCTTTCACCAAGTTTTGTTAACTTTGGTTTTTTTTTTATTTGGGTTGTAATCTTGTTGACAGACAGAGAGACTGATAAACTGACAGACAGACAAAATCAGTGAGTGTGGAATCTATGCTGATCTCAAACAAACGCCTATGGGTGCACATCTCTACATGTGGTTAAAAAACAAAAACACGAAAAAAAATGACACATTTTATCCTGAAATCGGAAATGAAATGAGGCAGGGAACAGCAAACAATGAACAGTAAATAAGTGGGGTAGTCTTTGCTCCCATAAGGAAACCTAACACAGAGTAACTTTTATTCAAGACTGGCACAGCCTTTTTTAAACTTGAATAAAGTCAGACAAAATACAAAGACGAACAATCTAATAGTGGGGGAAAAACAAGCGCAGGCCAACAACTAAATTGTCTTCATAGTAATGACTTGGCAAAAACTTTGAACTTACGGAGGGGGGGGGGGGGGGGGGGGGGGGGGGGGGGGGGGGGGGGGGGGGGGGGGGGGGGGGGGGGGGGCAGCAGGAGGTTGAGGATGTAAAAACTGAGAGAATGAAATTAAGAAAATATGAAAACTCTTCACTGGCTGCATAAGGGAACCATCGCAATCCCTTTTAAAGGCAGATATATTTGTATTGCCTGCTCCGAGGCTTTCGGACGAAAGGCCTCGGAGCAGGCAATACAAATATATCTGCCTTTAAAGGGATTGCGATGGTTCCCTTATGCAGCCAGTGAAGAGTTTTCATATTTTCTTAATTTCATTCTCTCAGTTTTTACATCCTCAACCTCCTGCTGCCCTTACTATGAAGACAATTTAGTTGTTGGCCTGCGCTTGTTTTTTTCCCCACTATTAGATTGCTCGTCTTTGTATTTGTCTGACTTTATTCAAGTTTTAAAAGGCTGTGCCAGTCTTGAATAAAAAGTTTACTCTGGTTAGGTTAAAGATCAGTTCATTCCTTGTGAGGTCACTTAGTATTGTTAACAGACCAGTGGCTGCCTCGCGGTTTGAGCAAGAGATGTTAATGAACAGGAATCCGACCCACTGTGCCACCGTCTTACCTCGCTACCTAGGATCACCTGCAACCTTCTTTCGGGATCTTGTTAAACACAACAGGTCTGCTTGCCGTGACAAATCTCTAAAGGAAACTGCGTCTGCCTCGCTTTCCCTGCAAGATCCTAGCTATTCCTTTTAGCCAGGAAACGCTTCTCTCTCTTGTCTCTGCCTGCAAGTGTACGAATGAAGGTCACCAGGAGGAATCCTGCTTTCTTCTGCTTGGTTGAAGGTGGCCTTGGCTGAAGAGACAGATGTCGCTTGAAAAACGTTGGTGAGGACTACGTGTCACGTAAGTGTTAACGTTCTCCAAGTGCTGATGCTCCGTCAGTGGTCTTGGTCTTGTGGCGGTAGATTGTCTTTTAAGCTTCGGCGCCATGTCATCGCCACCCACTGCCCTCCCATACCCCTCCCTCTTTCTCTCCCTCCCTACCCCTTTTCTCTCTCTATCTCTGCACACATCACACATCACATGTCACACATACACACACACACACACACACACACACACACACACACACACACATACACACACACACACTCACACGCACACTCCCAGAGAGAGAGAGAGAGAGAGAGAGAGAGAGAGAGAGTGGACACATACATATGCACACACACACACACACACACACACACACACACACACACACACACACACACACACACACACACACACACACACACACACACACAGACACACACACACACACACACACAGATACACACACTCTCTC
>JADBJO010024123.1:12500-17500 GCA_016801955.1 Conus betulinus | reverse complement strand
CGGTAGATCTGGGCCTGGTAGGTTCATTTCCATTCACGCTATCTGCACAAAGAGATATATCACCTGCACCAAACCCGGCGTAGATCAGATTAGGAAAATAGAAAAAAAAAAAATCATAGAGATACAAAAAAAAAGGCAAAACATAAATAGAGTTTTTAACATGCATGATCTATGGGGCTTAGTCGTCAACATCCTGAAAGATAGCATGGAGGAGGATGGGCAGAGGAGGTTGGATCAGACCATCATCAGTAGATCTCAACCTGATTGGATACATCTCTCTCTCTCTCTCTCTCTCTCTCTCTCCACACACACACACACACACGCGCGCGCGCGCGCGCGCGCAGGGGACCAAGCTAGAAAATATCAACACAGCCTGGTCTCCGATTCAAAGTCTATCTGCTTCAAATCTGTTTGAACACACACACACACACGCGCGCGCGCGCGCGCACACACTCACACACACACTTACTCTCACATACACACACGCGCGCACACATCTACACGCACGCATATATATATATATATATATATATATATATATATATATATATATGTGTGTGTGTGTGTGTGTGTGTGTGTGTGTGTATAATATATGTATATATATATATATATATATATATATATATATATATATATATATATTCATACACATATGCCTTATGCATGCATGCATATATATATATATATTATAATAAACTAATAAATTCCAAGGATAAGTACCGAGCACCATTCCAGCAACTTACAGGGCAGCTAGGTGTTGCAATGACTGCAAGAAATGTTAAATTATAAACAAAGCTTGCTCTTATGTCTTAGATTGTAGAAATAGGGGGGTGATAAGCCTTCATATCTGCAGTGGTAGATAATTCTGCCTAACTGACAGTATGTGCTTGAGTGGGTGAATGGGGAATAATAAATGCTTCTCAAAATGAACTTTCTGCAAGCTTATAGTCTCCAAAGCTGGAGACAATCTCCAATAGGGAGGAAGCTCACTAACATATCACTCCTGGTCAGATACCGGTATTCGAAACCTGATTGTTTCTCCTCAGTGACCGCGGAAAGTGGTAATTTGACTCCTCTGCCTTTTCGGTTTTAAGAAGAATGCTATACCAGAAAAAGGCTGGTGTGCAATGCCGTAGTATGTTTGTTGAGTTTTCAAAAAAACCAACCAAAGGTGCCACATAAGAAGCAAAAGAAAATCATGAAAGAGCAAAACAAGCTACATTTTCTTGTGAAAAGTAGAAAATATAAAAAAGATAACCTCTTCAGACACAAGTGCTGAGGGCCAGTTTATTCCAAGAACTGGCCCTCAGAACTTGTGTCTGAAGAGGTTATCTTTTTTATATTTTCTACTTTTCACAAGAAAATGTAGCTTGTTTTGCTCTTTCATGATTTTCTTTTGCTTCTTATGTGGCACCTTTGGTTGGTTTTTTGAAAACTCAACAAACATACTACGGCATTGCACACCAGCCTTTTTCTGGTATAGCATTCTTCTTAAAACCGAAAAGGCAGAGGAGTCAAATTACCACTTTCCGCGGTCACTGAGGAGAAACAATCAGGTTTCGAAATACCGGTATCTGACCAGGAGTTATATGTTAGTGAGCTTCCTCCCTATTGGAGATTGTCTCCTGCTTTGGAGACTATAAGCTGCAGAAGGTTCATTTTGAGAAGCATTTATTATTCCCCATTCACCACTCAAGCACATACTGTCAGTTAGGCAGAATTATCTACCACTGCAGATATGAAGGCTTATCACCCCCCTATTTCTACAATCTAAGACATAAGAGCAAGCTTTGTTAATAATTTAAATATTTCTTGCAGTCATTGCAACACCTAGCTGCTCTGTAAGTTGCTGGAATGGTGCTCGTACTTATCCTTGGAATTTATTAGTATATTGTAATTTAGTCCCTTGTGGATTCATTCCAAGAACTGGCCCTCAGCACTTGTGTCTGAAAAAGTTATCTTTTTATATTTTCTACTTTTCACAAGAAAATGTAGCTTGTTTTGCTCTTTCATGATTTTCTTTTTGCTTCTTAGGTGGCACCTTTGGTTGGTTTTTTTGAAAACTCAACAAACATACTATGGTATTGCACACCAGCGTTTTTCTGGTATAGCATTCTTCTTAAAACCATAAAAGGCAGAGGAGTCAAATTACCACTTTCCGCGGTCACTGAGGAGAAACAATCAGGTTTCGAAATACCGGTATCGACCAGGAGTTATATGTTAGTGAGCTTCCTCCCTATTTGGAGATTGTCTCCTGCTTTGGAGACTATAAGCTTGCAGAAGGTCATTTTGAGAAGCAGTTATTATTCCCCATTCACCCACTCAAGCACATACTGTCAGTTAGGCAGAATTATCTACCACTGCAGATATGAAGGCTTATCACCCCCCTATTTTCTACAATCTAAGACATAAGAGCAAGCTTTGTTTATAATTTAATATATATATATATATGTGTGTGTGTGTGTGTGAGAATGAATGAATGAATGAATGAATAAATAAATACATGATACATGAATGGACGTTTTATTGAGATAAGCTGACAAAACCTATTCTCGTGGAAAGAACACAGGTGGGAATGGGGGCTGTCCAAAAAAAGAGTAATTTTCAATGAAGAGACACAGAACAAGTCAGGAAACGATTTTGTTAGCAGGAACCCAGATCCCGGAAGCAACATAACACAGAAGCAGCAGCAATGTTTACCGACATACAAGTCTATCTACAGTCATCAAGGTTTCCGTCGTTGACAGCCTTGTGTTTCTGGAAGTCACCTTAACGTCTTCCCTACTGTTACAGTGAAGGCTGTCCATGTTTCTTGCGGTGTCTTGAACACAGGTCAGTGTGATGTCACTGTTCATGACGTGGTCAGAAGAGTCGCTTTGTTGTGCGTTCATCCGAAGAAATGTCTTTGGTGTGATCTGAACACTCAAAACCACGACCATTTCCAGTTGCTAAGATCTCATCAGGTTTTGTTTTGTGCTGTAGTTTGTGTACCAGCTGTTGGACTGTCATTACAACCATTCACATCATCACACAACTCTTCAACACAGAATTGATTAACTATTTGGCTGGTCTGATCCAATGTCTAACATCAGGGTTTTATTGGGTGTGGTTGTCACTGATTCTCCCTCACACTGTCCTGGAACCATCGGTTCCTGTCTGGTGGACTGTGCCATACATCTCGTGCAGGTTGGGGTGTGGATGGAGGGCGGGGGTGGCGGATTGGGGTCGGGGGTGGGGTAGGGGTGCGGGAGATGGGGGCTGACTGTCACAATGAAACTGATCGCAATAGCAGCATGGCTGTTGCCAGGTTTGTCATCGTTATAAAACAGGCTTGCCGGCGGCGTCGGCAAAAAATAGATCGTATGGATAAAAGAACCCTTCACTGGCCTTTTTCGATGACTTTTTCTATAGACCTCAGCTTTGTGGCCTGTCTCTGCTCACTTGTGACGTACACTTACGTCCAAACATAAAACGATAGCCTACGGTTTTCGCCACAGGGGTATGGTCCGTAGTCAAAGCATGGAATCCGAGAATGACGACCGTTTTACTCTGCCCACAATTTTAAACGAAGACAGCTTCGTTTCTTGTAGAAGATGTCAGACGCACACTTTGAAGTGTGTTTGCATTTTAAGGTGTTGAGCAGACGACATGAATTCATCTTCATAGAGAGAAAAGAAAGAAAAGTACAAGAGAGAACACATATTTTTAAAAAATGAAAATCTGTCAAAAGCTGGGGGAAATCATTTCTCTAAAATGGCGGAAATTTCAAGCCGTGCATCGAATATTTCATGCTTTCAAGGAGAGAGAGAGAGAGAGAGAGAGAGAGAGAGAGAGGGTGGGTGGTGGGTAGGAGGGAAGAAGATTGTCATGCTCTGAAGTGTCTTTGCACTTGAAGGTATTGAACAGGCGTGATAAAATCCTTCTTTTTCATATAAAAAGAGAGAACACAGCTTTATTGCACAACTGTCAGAAGGAGCGGACCATCATTCCTCTAAAAGTCGCGGAAGTTTCAAACCGTGCATGATATGTTGCATGTTAGAGAGAGAGAGAGAGAGAGAGAGAGAGAGAGAGAGAGAGAGAGAGATGCCAGTCAGAAATGGATCCGAGAGGGTGTGGATGGGGGAGGCGGAAGAAGGCAGAGACACGCTCTGATGTGTGTATGCTTGCACTTGAAAGTGTTGAGCAGATGAGATAAACATCGTTTTTCATAGGGACCCCCCCCCCCCCCCCCCCCCCCCCCGTCATAAGTGGTCGAACAAAACATGTAATTTTAACACATCAATGTCACACGCTGAGGATGATCATTCCTCTAAAAGTGGCAGAAGTTTCAAGCCGTGCATGAAATATTGCATATTTTTGAGAACAAGAGAGACACAGAGACAGAAAGAGAGAGAGACAGACAGACAGAGACAGACAGACAGACGGACAGAGAGCTTTAAAGTAAGGGAGAGCGTATAAAAGTCATGAAGCAAGAAAGAGGGGATACATGTCATGACGTGAAGGATAAGGGATACAAAGTCATGAACTCAGGGAGTGGGATAAATGTCATGAACTGGATAAAAGTCATGATTGAAAGGACAGGGAGACATTAGCCATGAAGTGAGGAACACACACGACAAAACCCAAGTATCATTAGCTGTCTTCGTATAAAACTGTGAGCAGTGCAAAATAAACGGTCGCCAGTTTGGGATGCCTTGCTTTGACTACCAGTCGGCCCCCTTCAGGCACACCGAAGGCCACCGTGTTATGCTTTGACGTAAGTGTCCGTCACACGTGAGCAGAGACAGGCCACAAAGCTGATGTCTATAGAAAAAGTAATCAAAAAAGGCCAGTGAAGGGTTTCTCTTCTCCATCCGATCTATTCTTTTGCCGACGCCGCCGGCAAGCCTATTTTATAACGATGACAAACCTGGCAACAGCCACGCTGCATGTGCGGACAGAATTCATTGTGACAATAACGTGAAATAGCAGATTTGAAAAGGATAGACGTTGAATCGGGG
>JADBJO010024122.1:0-2500 GCA_016801955.1 Conus betulinus | reverse complement strand
GTCTGTCTCTCTCTCTCTCTCCGTCTCTCTCTCTCTCTCTCTCTCTCTCTCTCTCTCTCTCTCAGGGTGATATTCTGTGGCAGCTACCTGTGGA
This sequence comes from Conus betulinus, assembly GCA_016801955.1. NCBI lineage: Eukaryota > Metazoa > Mollusca > Gastropoda > Neogastropoda > Conidae > Conus > Conus betulinus. The sequence goes on along the minus strand of JADBJO010024122.1, from coordinate 2,406 downwards.
GACAGTTGGAGGACTTCAGGGAGGGAAGCACAACGTGCATTGATCTCTGAAGCACTTGAGACGCAAGGGAGGGAGGGGAGAGGAGAGTTGGATGAGAATGGGAGGTGGTGGGGGTGTGTGCACAGCTTCCTCTGATCTTGAGAGAATTTTTGTTTTTGGTCTAAATTCCAAAGGGAAGAAAAACCGAAAGACCTTACAGAGAGAGAGAGAGAGAGAGAGAGGAGAGGAGAGAGAGAGAGAGAGAGGGAGAGAGGGTGAGAGAGAGAGGAGAGAGAGAGAGGAGGAGAGAGAGAGGAGAGGGGGGAGGAGAGAGAGGAAGGGAGAGAGAAAGGGAGGAGAGAGGAGAGAGAGAGAGGAGAGAGAGGAGAGAGAGGAGCGAGGGGAGAGAGAAAGAGGAGAGGGAGAGAGAGAAAGGAGAGAGAGAGAAAGAGGGAGAGAGAGAGAGAGAATCAGACAGAAACAGAGAGAGGACAGAGAGAAGAGAGAGAATCAGACAGAAACAGACACACACACACACACACACACACACACACACACACACACACACACACACACACACACACACACAAGCAGACAGACAAGCAGACAGAGAAAAAAAAAGATAGAGACGGACAGAGACAGAGAGAGACGGACAGAGAGAGACACAGAGACAGAAGCAAAAACAGAGAGAGAGAGAGAGAGAGAGAGAAGGGAGAGAGAGAGATGAGAGAGAGGAGAGAGAGAGAGAGAGAGAGAGAGAGAGAGAGGCACAGTCTTCCCCCGTTCTTCTTCCTTGCTGTATCCCTCTCACCCCCCTGCACACACCCGTCCCTCTCTCCCCCCCCCCCCTTTCTCCCATCTTACCTTCCCCTCCCCCCCCCCTCTTAGCGATGCTGCCAGCTTTATTTGACAATAAAGGGTTGTTTGTGTGCCCTGTGTGTTTTGTTGCTTTGTAGTTTTTTAGTTCGTGTTCTGGCGCTGTGGCCTGAGGCAAGCGAAGCTGGGCGTTGCGAGAGTGCCCTCAAACATTTCCTCACACGGTTACTTCGGCCAGGGGCTGTTTCTGATCTGTGGATACATTGGTCGAATGTATGGACATAGGAGGGGGGAAAGGAAAGAAAAGAAAAGGGCGCCGGGGCGGGGGGGGGGGGGGGGGGGGGATGGAGGATGGGAGGGAGGGGTGTTAATCGGAAAGGCGAGCAATGATGTGTGATCTTGTAAAGAATTAAAGCATTGAAAGCGTGGGTGGAGGAGGGGTGGGGGAGAGAGAGGGGGAGGGGGGGGGAGGAGAGAGAGAGGGGGGGGGGGGGGAGGGAAGAGAGAGAGAGGGGAGAAGAAGAAGCAAGGAAAAAAGAGAATAGAAGTTATTTTAGAGAGAGAGAAGAAGAAGAAGAAAGAAGACGAAGAGAAAGAAGGAGAGGCAATGAAGAAAGATGTTTTAGAGAGAGAGAGGGAGAGAGAGAGAGAGAGAGAGAGAGAGAGAGAGAGAGAGAGAGAAAGTGGTCGTTATGTTGGGAGTGTGTACAGAAGGCATGGGGAAGTGGGGGGGTAGCGAGTAGCGAGAGAGCGAGAGCGAGAGAGTGAGAGAGAGAGAGACAGAGAGGCAGAGAGAGAGGAAAGGAAGTGGTCGGAAGTTGGGAGTGTGTACAGAGGGCGTAGGTGGGGCAGGGGGGGGGGGGGGGGGGGGGGGGGAGGGGAGTGGAAAGGAGTTGGAAGGCTAGACTTCAGGCTGCACGGAGCAAAGCAGTTTACCTCGGAGCAAAACATCTTGGACTAACATTGTGATAACTTCTTGTCAATAGTACTGCACACGTGGGTTTGTTGATCTTTTTTCCTTTTTAGATTCCACCGCCTCTCGTCTCTCGATCTCTCTCTCTCTCTCTCTCCTTCTATCTCTCTCTCTCCTATATCTCTGTGCGTGTTGTGGGTGGGTGTGTGTGTGGTGTGTGTAGTGGAGGGTGTGTTGTGTGGGTGGTGTGTTGATCGCTTTTCACCTCTCAAATTGTCCGCATTCATTTCCGCGAAAATACCCTCCTTATAATCTGACGAGTGTGCAAGGATTATGGTGTGTGTGTGTGGAGGGGGGGGGGCGGGGGGGGGGTGGTGGGGGTAGCAGCGCGCGCGCGGCGTGCGTGGTGGGGGTATGGGTGGTGCAGTGTGTTGCGGGTGGCGTGCGTGATGTGGGTGTGTCGTGGGCGTGGTGCGTGTATCTGGTGTGGATGTGTGTGTGGTGTGTGCGCAGGCGCGCGCGCGAGTCCCTTACCAATCACCTCCCAACTCCTCCCCCTCACCCCACCTCCTTACACTCTGTCCCTGTCCTCCAGCACTTGTCCGTAAAATAATGTACACTGATTTCCATTTCTGCTCCCTCCTCTCTGGCATCGTGGGTTTTCCTTTCCTTTGAAACACCACCTTATATGTGCTCAT
>JADBJO010024121.1:0-25588 GCA_016801955.1 Conus betulinus | reverse complement strand
CTTTCTCCTCACCTCCAGACTCCCTCTCTTCTCTCCTCTCTCTCTCTCTCTCCTCTCTCTCTCTCTACACGCATGCAAAGGGGGAGTAGAAGAAGGAGCCAAGTAGAAGTAGTAGAAGTAGGGAGAAAAGTAAGGAATAGAGTCGAGAGGATTCTCTTCTCTCTCTCTCGCCTCCTTCTCTCGCTCTTCCTATCACGCTGCAAGGCGGGATAGTAGAGAGGATTGGAGAAAACTCTCTCTCTCTCTCTCTCTCTCTCCTCTCTCTCTCTCTCCCTCCCTCTCTCTCTCTTCCCGCGAATGCAAGGAGGAGAGTTAGAAGAGAGCGAAGAAGGTGTGGACTAGCCACAAGGAAAGACGCTAGAGAGGATGGTGAGAGGCGATGAAAAACGTGGCGGGGAATGGGGTGCTTTTGTGCCAACATGAAGAGTCATGGTTGCTGTAGCAGTGTTTGAGAGAGATTTTCGTTTCAGGCCCTTAACTTCTTGTGAGTAGTAGATTCTCTCTGGTGGGGCCCTGGACGACAATTTTTTTAAAGTCAGTTCTACGCGACTGCTGGTACTAAACAGTATGTGAGGGAGAAAATTACACGATGAGGGAGACATAAATAGCGCACGATGCCTTTATAAAACTTTCTGCGTATTGAAATGTTGAAACTTTCAGAGAAGGGAGCTGAGGACGAAACAAAATCTAATCGTTGAAAGTTAAGTGAAATGAATGATTGATTGTTGTCAACGTTGCAATAGAAGTTGGTGTTTTTTGGGGTTTTTTTTTTCGAAATCAACTTAGAACTTCTCGTTTGATGACTTTTCTTTTCACATAATCCTGATTTAGATTCAGCATATAATAATATCCCCTGGTAGATAGAAACAAGGGGCTTCATGGTGTGTTGCAAAGCCAAAAGAATTGCACTAATTCCAGGCATACATATTGACAGTTTTTTCTTTTCCAACATAGTCCGACTAATCCGGTTTGATTGTAAGTGAGGATTAACAGAAGTGTATAAACCTCCAAACGATACTAAAGTGTTTCTTCTGGTGTGTGATCTGATGTTAAAATTCATTATATTCGGCTACTCATCTTCAGGTCAGTGGTGTGTGTGTGTGTGTGTGTGTGTGTGTGTGTGTGCGTGTGTGTGTGTGTGTGTGTGTGTGTGTGGATGTGCGTGTGTGTGTGTGTGTGTGTGGTGTGTGTGTGTGTGGTGTGTGTGGTGTGTGTGTTCACGCACGTGTGCGTGCGTGCGTGCGTGTGTATATGTATGGTTAAATGTTGAGGTGAATGTGAGTCTCCATACATTTTTCACGTCACAAAAACAACAAATAACCGTAAAAACTCACTTCTTTATATCCCAAACATCTTTATAGCAGTGCACAGCGTCCAATTTTTTTAGTGTAACTTTAAACATATGTCATAGGGGGCGGGAGTAGTAGCTCAGCTGGTAGAGCACCGGATCGTAAACCTTGGGGATCCTGGGGTTGCGGGTTCGAATCTGCTCCAGGCCGTTTCGGCGCAGAGAGATTTTTCCTAACATTAGTTCTGACTCCATTCCCAAAACAGTCCTTTGAATGAGGACTATAAACCGAGGTTCCGTGTGTGAACGCGCGCATAACATCTTACACACACACGTAAAATCCCATCACCAACTTTCGGAAGAGAAGGCCAGTTCTGGCCATTTGGCATGGGTGACACGTGAGAAATGGAAAAAAAATGAAAAGATGAAAAGGAAATGGAGTGCAAACGATATTGACTGGATGACACAGGGAAACGACTGAATGAAGCGCCAGCAGGCAGCTCTTCAGTCGGCTCTACCCAGGTAGCAGCCTAGGCATAACATCTTACAACACACGTAAAATCCCATCACCAACTTTCGGAAGAGAAGGCCAGTCTGGCCATTGGCATGGGTGACACGTGAATGGAAAAAATGAAGTAAGGAAATGGAGTGAACGATATTGACTGGATGACACAGGAAACGACTGAATGAAGCGCCAGCAGGCAGCTCTTCAGTCGGCTCAAACCCAGGTAGGCAGCCCGTTATGTAAACGAGAATGCGGATTGTAAAGCGCTTAGAGATTGTCTCTAGCCGAGGATAGGCGCTATATAAGTATTCATGATAATAACAATGATAATGTCTTTCAGCACAAGAAATTTGTTTCATCTACAGATACATCATGACGGTAAGTCCTGTCAGAGATTGTCTCTAGCGAGAGGATAGGCGCTATATAAGTATTCATGATAATAACAATGATAATGTCTTTCAGCACAAGGAACTTTGTTTCATCTACAGATACATCATGACGGTAAGTCCTGTCAGACCCCTGGTGAACTCATCCTTTCAGCTGATCGGTTCTGACGACCAACATGGCCGCCAGAACGAACCAATCAGATTACTCTCTCCCACTGATGCGAGAGAGACTGGTCCGTTCTGAGGGCTGCATGGTGGTCTCGTTCAGCGAGATGGACTTTTCCCCTTGGAACCACCCCGATGGTGTGGTCAGTGCAGAGGAGAGACTCTTTGTCCAGAGAGTCAGGCTGCACATACAGCTACTGCTCTTTCTGATTGGAGGACCCACTAACGTCATCAACATGGCGGTGTTTTCCAAGCAGGGTCTGAAGGATCGTGTGACGTTATGTCTCTTTTTCCTGTCCCTCAATGACGGGCTGTATCTGACCGTGCAAACGATATTCCAAGCTGAAGAACTGTACAACTTGTTCCTCTCAAGGCCAGGAATAGGTCCCTACCTGACGTTTATCATCAACAACAAGCTACTTATCATCATAGGCCTTTATTATGCTTCTCCTGTATTGTCCGCCATGATCGCAGTCGAGAGGTGTCTGTGTGTTTTCAATCCATTGAAGTTTCGAAGCCTTGTACGCACCAGAACGGTGGCAGTTGCTATATTTTTGTGTACGTCGCAGTGTATGCACTCTCATTCGTTCTTTATCTCCGATTTCGTATTGGGTGTTTGTATGATCCCGTATTCAACGTACGCATAATGTCTCCTATTGAAGATGAGTTTTTTAAGGCTAACAAAGACCTCGTTGATATCATGGAAGGCATTGTGCTGGGTATTGGGGTTTTTTGGAGGGACGATGGTAGTGGTGTTGATAGATAGCAACCGTCCTGACGATCATGAAAACTTCGTCACATCGTTGAATGGCGATCAGAAGCCTCCTCTTCCTTCTCCTCCCGTGAAGTAGGTCTGACCAAGATGCTTGTGGGCAGCTCCATCCTCTTCATCATTTGCTTAACCCCCCTTCACTGTCTTCACGTGGTTCGTCTCTTTTTCCCTGAGGTGGACTACGGCAAGCGCGATCATAACTTATATCTATGCTGTGTCTGGTTGGGGATGCGTTGATCTTGATCAAGCCGTCCTCCAAACGTCTTTTTGTACTACGTCATGGGCTCCCGCTACAGGAAACGTTCTGGGCAATGTTTGGGAGAAAGGGAAAGCACTCAGTGTCCCCCAGAAGTGATGGGCATAAAAAGGATAACGAGTGTTATACTCAAACGAGGTAATCAAGAAAAAAAATTGGGAGCAGTTGCTTGCTTGCTTGTTTGTTTGTTTGAGATGAAATGTCTTTGATGACGTGTTACTGCCTGTGAAACATGTCAAAACCTGTGCAAAATCTTTCCATCAGAATGTCATCTCCCTCTCTCTCTCTCCTCCCTCTCTCTCTCTCTCCTCTCAGTCTCTCCTCTCTCTCTCTCTCTCTCTCTCTCTCTCTCTCTCTCTCTCTCTCTCTCTCTCTCTCTCTCTCTCTTTGTGTTTCTCTCTCAAAGAGAAAGAGGTTCAGTTCAATTCATGTTGTGTTGTCACTAGCGAGGTCCTGGGGACAATTTAGACCATTTCAGAACACCACTTCAACCATACGATCTAGATGATTTTTTTATACATTGCTGTCGTGTTAGTAGAGCACTGAACTCTTGAGATGCATTGCTAATCATTTCAGTGGAACACTTCAATCTCAATGTCTGGGTGATTTTTTGTTTGTTTGTTTGTTTTTTTATTTGTTTGTTTGTTTGTTTTTGTGGCGCATTGCTGTTATTCAATGAACAAATCAACATTGATATCTGGGTGATCGTTTGTTGTGCATTGCTACCGTTGCAGTGCAACAGTTCAACCTTGATCTCTGGGTGATCTTTTGTGGTGCGCTTGTACTATTTCAGTAGAACAGTTCAACCTTAATATCTGGGTGATATTTTATAAGGCACTGACACTGTTTCAGTACACAACGCTTCAGCCTTAATATCTGGGCGACATTTTGTGGTGCATTGGTACTATATTAGTGGAACACTTTAATCGTAATATGCGGATGATATTGTGTGGTGCATTGCTGTCATTTCAATGAATCACTCGCCAGAGTGATCTGGGCATTCCTGCCATTTCATTGGACACACTTCCACCTTCATATCTGATTGATCGCTTCTAGGGCATTGCTACCATTTCAGTCTTAATATTGGATGTTGTTTTTTTTCTTGTGCATTGCCATCATATCAATAGCACACGTCAAGCTTAATATTTAGACGATTCTTTGTGGTGCATCGCTACCATTTGCATACAATAATTCCACCTTAATGTGTACGTGATACTTTGTGGTGCATTACTATCATTTCAGTAAAAACGCTTCAATCTCAATATGCGGGTAATCTTTTGTGTTCCATTGCTACCATTTCATTGGACAATTCAACCCCTAATATGTAGGTGATATGTTGTGGTGCGTTGTTATCATTCCGTTGGACGATTTAAACCCAAGATGTAGGTGATACTTGCGTGATGCGTTGCTACCATTATATTGGACAAATCAACCGTAATATGTTGGTGAAAAATTTAGTGATGTATTGCCATCATTTCAGTGAAACACTTCAACCCTAATTTGTAGGTGATACCTTGTGGCTTTTCTCAATATCTGGGTGACATTTTGTGGTCCATTGCTACCATTTCAGTGAAACACTTCAACCCTAATTTGTAGGTGATACCTTGTGGCGTCTCTCAATATCTGGGTGACATTTTGTGGTGTACTGCTGACATTTCAGTAGAACACTTCGATTTCAAGATCTGGTTGATCTTCTGTGGTGTGTTGCCGTCATTTCAGTAGAACACTTCAATCTCAAGATCTGGTTGATCTTCTGTGGTGCGTTGCCGTCATTTCAGTAGAACACTTCAATCTCAAGATCTGGTTGATCTTCTGTGGTGCGTTGCCGTCATTTCAGTAGAACACTTCCGCCCTAATATCTCAGTGATCTTTTGTGGTACAATGCTACTGTTTCAATGAGCACTTCCACGCTAAGCTCTTGTGCTGCGTACTGCTGCCACTTCAATTACAGCATTTCAAGCCTAATGTGCTGGTGATCTTCACTTGTACATCGCTATCTGTTCAGATCAAAACTTCAGCCTAGAATTCCAAGCAGTCTCTTTTGAAGCATACCTTTTTTTCTGTTCAGCACGACGCTTAAACCCCGATATCAGAATGATCGGTGTTGGTGCCTTGCTGCGTTCAGTCGAACCCCTCACCTAATGTCGTGGTGAACATTTGTGGCATGTTGCTATCTGTTCGTTGAAGCACGCCATTCCTCTTGTGTTCCACGTTTTATCCGCTAAACAGAAGACATTTACCATGATACGTGGATGAGGATCGTTTGTAGTAACTTGCTGCATTCAGTAGCGTATTGCAACCAATATGTCCGTTTTGCGGCAAATTGCTGCCTAATCAGTAGAACATTCCATTTCGTGTGTACATTGCGATTATCTTGGTGGCACATTATTATCTAACCAGTGGAACATTTCATTAGCAATATCCCGGGGATCTTTGCTGTTGTTGTTGTTGTTGTTGTTGTTGTTTTGTTTTTGTTTTGCATATCGCCGTATGTTCAGTATGACAATTAAATCCTAATACCCGCTTGTTCTTGTACGACGAATATCTACATTCAGCAAGAACTCAATCTCTTACCCGATTGATGTTTTTGTTTCACTTGACTCTCTCTCTCTTCAGTGAAACACTTCAAGCCAGGCACTGCGTTGTCTTCTATGGCGCTGTGTTCTGAAGCCCCCTTCAGCTCTTCCTCTTGGGTGATCAGTTCAGGAAAACTGTCATGATGACATCCTGATATTTCTGTGATGTTTTGCATCATGATGTTATTGTGAAAAGAAAACTTCAAGTCCACTATAATTATGTGCGATTTTTTTGTGGAGCATTGCTATCATACCAAGAATCTGTAAAGAGAAGACATTGCTCTAGAGAGTAAACATTAAGTTATCAAAACTGTCTCTGGGCAAAATCGCCTTATCTTTTTGAAAAGGGGTGTTTCGCTCTCTTTGATGGAGGTGTACCTACCTATCTTGGAAAGTGCAGCATACAAAGATGCCCGATGCTTTGTGGTGCATTTTTATGGATAAGTGATGTTCGTACAGTGAATGAAACGAACTGATTTCAGAATGAACATTCTGATGTGGACATAAACAGCGGCCAAAAACCTTTGAGAGGGACCCGTGTTCCTAGTGTGTGTCAGGTAGCACTAACCACCCCCGACCCCAAAGCCAACCCCCTTCCCACCCCCCATCCCACCTACCCTCCCCCCCAAAAAAAAAGAAAAAAAAAAGAAAAAGAAATAAATAAATATATAAAAAATTTATATTACTATGTCACAGGTTGGCAGGCCGCGGCATGTTTTGACTATTTTTTTCTCTTCCTTCCCTCCTTTTCTCGGTGGCGGCACAGCGAGTGTCCCGCATTCCAAGTGGAGCACGTGCTGCAGGGTCAGTTTAGCTCACTAGGACCCAGCCCACCAGCCGGTTGGCGACCAACTCCTACCCAGCGATCTGGGAGTGTTTTTTGTTGGTGGTGAGCGGTGCCTACGTCACGAAGGTGAAGAGGTGGAACGAAAGTGTTTACGAAGTTCGAGAAGGGACAGCAGCCGAGGGACCAACAGCAGGCAGCCATCCAGGAGGCTCGTCACCTCCGTGTCCTCCGCCCTCGACGTCGTCGTTGAGCCGAGGGTCAAGCTTCGTTGCTGGAGGCACCTGCGAAATCTTTCGACGGGTGGCGGGGATGGGTTCCCCGTTTTATGGATCGCCCTTCTTCGGTGAAGGCCGCTGCCTAAGGTACTGCGCTACACGGAACATCAGGCCCACCGAGCAGTGCCCGAGCTGTCTATGCCATCCTCTCCCTGGTTTGGACCGAGGAGGACTCCCCATCACCTTCAGCTCGTGCCGTCACTACCGCCGCCCTTCCCCTGCAGTCTTGATGGCACATCTGGTGGCCAGATACCAGCATCAGCGACAACGGCACCCTGTTGACCCGGCCTTGGCCGGACCCCCTTCCAGCTAGAGGCGCACCGTCCTCCCCACCCCACCCCACCCCACCACACACACACACACCGGAGCCGTCGTCGCGACCGTCGGCGTGGGGGACAGCCCGTGAGGTCGAGGTTGCCGTGGCCACCAGAACGTCTTAGTTCACCAGCTGTTGACGTAAGGGTCAAGAAGGTGTTGCAGTAGTCCATATCGACGAGGCTATGACCATTCCATAATGTAAATAGTGGGAAGGCTGTAATTCGTTAGATTCCGGCTGGTTTTTGCGTGGGAATAATCATTTCCTTTGGATGATATAGTATTGCGTGCGCAGTGTTTTCCTTTAGGTGCAGGCGGAAAGGGTATTTCCTGAAATCTTGGGGGCGTGGCACCATTTAGGAGTCCCCTCATGTTTCCCCCCTTTCCACTTGTTTTTTTTTTTTTTTTCTCCTGGACCGGGGGAGGTAAAGTGTGAGAATGCCTTTGTGTGTGGCCATCGTACCTGTCCTATATTCTCCACTTTCTTTACTCTTCTGATCCCCCCTCTCTCTCTCTCTCTCTCTCTCTGGCTAGTAAAAGAAGGGTTCCTTGGCTATCCCCTTCTTGTGTGAATCTGGGGTAGATGCGTGTGAGTTTCTGTGAATGACTGGTCCTCTCGCCCACTGTCCTCTATTGTAGGGAAAAGAAAACACGGCGAGTCCAAGTGGTTATGGTGTTTCTGCAGCTGTGTTTCCAGGGGCGGATCGTCGGCACCAAGGAGGGGCCACCACCTTTTTCACTCCACCCCTCTTTGGACTCGGGTGTTGTCCAACGGACATCGTGGGACCATTTCCAGCCGGACCCTCCACCCCGGGACGTGGACATGGGTAAGATGTCGATGTGTGGGGTTGAGAGGCGAGCGCGTGTTGTTGTGCCTTGTCTTCTTGTCTTGACCTTTCTGTCCTGTCGTTTGTTCTCTTCCTCATCGTTGTCATGCTTTAGTTTGAAGGTTTGGGCCCCTACCCTCTTCCCACTGTATTCCCCCCCAGCCCTTTGACTTATCGGGTTCAGGTGGTCAGGAGGGAGGGTGTAGTTTGGGAATCCTCTTTCATTCTAGATTAGTTAGCTTACCCTGCCCCATTCCCGTTGGTTTCTCATTTGCCCGTAGGCTTGAATGAAGAAGTGTGAATGTGAAATTGTTGGTGGTCTTTTGTTGGCGCGTTCGCGAATGCTCGAGACAGCCTTCCCCTTTTGGACCTCTAGACCAACGTGACATACTAATATCCGAGTAGTTGGGCGCTATAAAGGAATATGATCGTTAGCATTTTACCTTTGGCTGGCTCCATTCCCATTAGCAGTTTATACATCATACATGTCACTGCAAGTCTCCACTGGGTGCTTTCTGCCTGTTCTCTCTTCATATGGTTCATAAGCTTTTCGTTCTTTGTCTGTATCCTCCTCCGTGCCTCCCATCCCCCACCTCCACCCCAACATTCCTCCCCTGTCCCTCTTTCCCCACCCCCACCCCCCTAAACCTCTTCCCCATACCCTTACTTCTCCTCTACACTCCTCCTGTCTCAACAGGGCCAGCAGGGCCCCCCCCCCCCCCCCCCCCCCCCCCCACCCCCCCCAGCGGCAGGAAACGATACAGATCAAGACTCCATCAGGTAAACCCATTGGAGGAGACACTGCTGCGCTCTCGAGTCAATGCGTCGGCGCTGAGTGGTATCTACTCTGATCCATCGCACGCTGGACATCACCACCCCAAAACCATCTGATGGACAGTAAATTGTGGCAACATTTTGCTGAAAGCTGGCGTTTTAACACATCCACCACCACCACATCCCACCAGCGACGAACCATATGAATGTTCCAGTCACGACAACTTTGTCATGAACCCACCTCAGGAGCACAGGCGTGTGGAGAAAATCGAAAATCAGGTCACTTTAAGGGCAGGGCATGAAGGGGCAACAGACTCTGAGACTCTTTCTTGAACATGAACAGGGAGGGTACTGGGCAGGATGGTCAGAAAATCTGGAAGAGAGAGAGAGAGAGGGAGGGAGAGAGATTGTGGCGAAAAGAGGGGAATTTTGAACTTGAAATATCAAACTCTGATAGGTGATGGGTAGCGTTGGATTAGGTCAAGCGCCTTAAACCGCTTCTGTCTGGCTTGCGCTATTGTCTTTCCTGGGAGAGCTTCCTTAGTAGCTCAGCGCTGAAAGTTAATAAACGGTCCATGTAACACACAGGCATTTCACCTACCACTGAGTAACAGGCCACCAATGATTTAAAAGAGTGAAACGAGCGTTTACACTTCAGATACGTTCCATCAATAACATGTAACAACAGACACATCGTCAGTTGTTTAGTGATGGGCCACACATATGATCTACACGAGTGTATGTGAGACAGAGAAGCTAATAGTCGTCAGAGGCTGAGAACGTGAAGATGAACAGACGGCCAGAGACATACAGTGAGGGGGAGGGGGGCCCGGCTCACAGTCGCGTGCCTCTGGTTTGGGTTGAACTGACATCAGGACAGGAGATGTGAGTCCGTGGCGCTCACTTTGCAAAGCACACTAATGAGAACGCTTCATAATTTTTTTTTTTAAGAGAGAGAGAAACTGTATACCAATGTAAAGGAAAGCGGAGAGTGACAGAGAGAGAGAGAGAGAGAGAGAGAGAGAGAGAGAGAGAGAGGAAAACGGGGAGAGGGAGAGAGAGAGTGGTGTGTGTGTGTGTGTGTGTGTGTGTGTGTGTGTGTGTGTGTGTACGCGCGCGCGTGTATATCTCTGCACATGTGTGTGTGTGTGTGTTTGAATGTGTATATGAGTGTGTGTGTGTGTGTGTGTGTGTGTGTGTGTGTGTGTGTGTGTGTGTGTGTGTGTGCGAGCGCGCGCGTGCATGCTTGCATGTGTGTGTGCGTGCGTGCGTGCGAATGTGTGTGTGTGTGTGTGTGTGTGTGTGTGTGTGTGTGTGTGTGTGTGTGTGCACGTGTGTGTACGTGTGTGCATGTGTTTGTGTTTGTGTGTGTGTGTGTGTGTGTGTGTGTGTGTGTGTGTGTGTGTGTGTGTGAATGAGTGAGTGTGTGTGAGAGAGTAAGTTAGGAGTGAGAGAGAAGAGTATGTGTGTGTGTGTGTCTGTCTGTCTGTTTATCTGTATGTATGTACGTATTGTCTGTCTGTCTGTATCTGTGTGCGCATGAGAATCGAGGGGAGGGGAGGGCGAGAGGGAATCAACAGTTGTTGTTGTTGTTGTTGTTGTTGTGTTTTTGTGCCCTGGCTAAAAGACTCCAGGGATCAACCGAACAGCCAAAGTACTTGAACATTATGCTACAAATGCACCAGCTGGGGTGAGAACATTACGTGTGTGACCGTTTTTGATTACCCCCGCCATATGGGCAGCCCGACTCTGACTTCGGGGGATTTGGAGACTGATAATGTTATGCTAGTAATCAGTGAACTCCATCGTAAGTCTGTAAATGTGTCCTCCTGTTTTGCACATGTCACATTGACACTTGGCAGTCAGGGAGGACAATGGCAAAAAATTTACATTGACCATCTTTGGCCCCCACCCCCCACCCCACCACCCCTTCCCCCTCCCACCGTCTTCCTGCTCTCTCGAGTGAAAAAAAGTCATAAAATGCACGGAGAGAGAGAGAGAGAGAGAGAGAGGAGAGAGAGAGAGAGAGAGATGGGGTAGGGGGTGGGGGTGGGGGAATGATACGAGTAAACAGCAATCTAAATCATCTCTGAGCTCATTTCACACACACACACACACACACACACACACACACACACACACACACACAGAGAGAGAGAGAGAGAGAATAACGGAGAGATGCTTTGTTTCTGTGGCAGGTGTATGAGCAGGATCAATCTTTACTTTAAATTTGAACTGCACTTGTTGTGCCACCTGCTAGCCCTATACAAATGTTCTGCAAACTGTGAAAAAAAAATCATCATTCAGTGTAAGACCGGCAAAGGAAACGTTAAGTTTCAGTGTTGGTTTTGCCATACTGTTTATACAGGGCCATTATAGGGCTGCAGCAAACGAAAGCTAACTATGGAAGGAATCATTGTTTGAGGCATAGCGTATTGTGATTTTCGTTTGAAGTAACAGTGCTCAGGCAAAAAAAAAGATAATGGCTAAAACAAAAGTATGATTATAAACAATGCGGTTTTGACAACTGCACAAAAATATGTATTTAAGTAGGTGTTGTTTTGCTGTTGTTGCTGACGCTGTTGTTGTTTCCCAGAACATCAACAACCCACCCGCAAGATAATGGGAGACTTCGACATCATTGACCACAAAGTATTCTTATTATCATTGTTTTCTTACTATCGTTATTGTTGCTGTTGTTGTTGTTGTTGTTGTTGTCATCGTCGTCGTCATCGTCATCGTCGTCGTAGTGTTGAAGGCCTTTTCTTTATCGTTGACAACAGAAGAAAGAGGGTCTTCTTATACATGTATTGAGTTTGATGTAACTGCGGAGGAATGCTTTGAATGCTGCTTAGCCCTCTATGAATTAGATGGATTTATTTCAGTTTAAGCTGGACAGGTTGGACAAGTGTAGAATTTTGAGTTCGAGTATTTCATATTTGTATTTTTGTCAAGTCCTCCATGGTGATTGAATCTTCTTCTTCTTCTTCTTCTTCTTCTTCTTCTTCTTCTTCTTCTTCTTCTTTTTTTTAAATAAATCTCAGATCTTCAATAACAGTACAACAGAAGTGGCAAGAGAAACCATTTGTTCTATTTATATAGTGCTCTCTAAGATTTTGCATGTCTTCGCGACGAAAGACTAATTCTTTAAACGTAATTGTTGCGTTCTTGGAAATGTTCCAATGTTTTAAGTCGTCAATAATCATACAAACGTACGCATATATCATTGCATTCCTGCTAGCTTTCGAAATGTTGTCTTGAAAATATATAATCAGGCTTGAAGAGAAACTGTTAAAGGTTTCATCAGGTTTCTCACAGCTCTGAAGGAGGTGTTACTCAATGTGTGATGATCCAGTCTCCTACGACTGTGGTGGTGTACTTTGAATGTTGTGAAGTCCTCCACAGCTGTAGTAGGTTGGTCAGGAAGTACAAGAATCTTTAGACAGTGTGTTGGAAATCACACGACTGGACAAAACATAAGTCCGAATGCAAGTTGTTCAAGATGTGTGAGTCTGTAAGGTAAGAGGGGAGAGGAGGGGGATGGGTGGGGGGAGGGGTTCGAGTTCATGTGTTGAATATTCAGTATCGTAAATTTTAAGCAGGAGAAGCGTTTGAGTCATGAAACGAAGCCTCTGAGAACACGAAGACATTTCCAAGCTTTGTGGATATTTCACTGTCAGTTTGTACGCAAATGGCATGCGGGGGTCATTACCATCGGCTGAAGAACAGATGACACAGAGAAGGCAGCGAGTGGATGAGTCAAATGCGTGTTGAAAAAAAGCTCCGTAAGTTTGAGAATAGGCGCAGGGAGTGGAAGAAGGGGGCAGGGAGTGGAAGAGGGGTGGCAGTGAGTGGAAGAGGGGTGGCAGCGAGTGGAAGAGGGGTGGCAGCGAGTGGAAGAGGGGTGGCAGTGAGTGGAAGAGGGGTGCGAAGGACGCCACAATTGGGGATGAACTGAAGGAAAATGGCAGCCTGCCTGGAAAAAAAAAGGTTTGGCAAGGCAAAATAATGTTAAACAGTTCTGGTCTTGGACGAGTGCACGAGCGCTGGTTATAGTTTCCACAGAAACAGTAGATTTTGCCCATTTTAGGGAGTCTAAAGCAATACGTTGTATTGTGCTTCTGTGTCTGTTTCATTTTTGACTTCGTGACGAACAGACAGTACGAAAGCACATGTCACAAGCATTCTAATTGTGTGTGTGTGTGTGTGTGTGTGTGTGTGTGTGTGTGTGTGTGTGTGTGTGAGAGAGAGAGAGAGAGAGAGAGAGACAGACAGACAGACAGACAGACTCGTTCCCCATATACTCGACACAAAGTACTCACTTTCTGACAGTACAGTGAGCAGAACAAGACGAGTTCAGCAGAAGCTCCATCATCTTATTCAAAATCTTGCACCGTGCTAGATAAAATTCACTGCATGCATCAAGAAAAGAAATCACTCTAACAAATAAAAACTTGTTACTTACTTACAACATGCACATATACACTGTCATGAATCACACGTTAACAGTTTCTGCAAAAACTTGTCAGCAGGCACAAACGCATAAAAAGTAAGTAATTCACTGGCCAGAACCCGCAGTCAGAAGGAGACCCACACAGCGTAAACACTGACCCAGTTGGAACGGTTCTAGGCCAGGGCACTGTGCAACTCAGTGGCAGGGGCAGAGACAGTGGCAGACGACTATGGATTAGGACGTAGAGACTGGGGGAGGGTTTGTGCTGCTGCTGAAATCCTGTCGAATTGAAAGTGCCTCGTTGTTTTTGAGTCAATACGATACTTCTAAAATCCTGTTCAATTGAAAACGCCTCGTTGTTTTTGAGTTAGCGCGATGGTGATGAAATCCTGTTGAATTGAATGTGCCTCGTTCTTTTTGAGTCAATGTGCTGCTGAAGAAATCCTCTTGAATTGAAGGTGCCTCGTTCTTTTTAAGTCAGTGTGATGCTGAACAAATCCTGTTGAATTGAAGGTGTCTCGTTCTTTTTGAGTCAATGTGATGCTGAACAAATCCTGTTGAATTGAAGGTGTCTCGTTCTTTTTGAGCCAATGTGCTACTGAACAAATCCTGTTGAATTGAAGGTGTCTCGTTCTTTTTGAGTCAATGTGCTGCTGAAGAAATCCCGCTGTATTGAAGGTCTCTAGTTCTTTCTGAGTCAATGTGCGTGCTGTTGATCAAATCCTGTTGAACTGAAGGTGTCTCGTTCTTTTTGAGTCAATGTACTGCTTATGAAATCCTGTTGAACTGAAGGTGCCTCGTTCTTTTTGAGTCAATATGTGCTGCTGATGAAATCCTGTTGAATTGAAGGTGTCTCGTTCTTTTTGAGTCAATGTGCTACTGAACAAATCCTGTTGAATTGAAGGTGCCTCTTTCTTTTTGAGTCAATGTGATGCTGACGAAATCCTTTGGAATTAATGGCGCCTCGTTCGTTTTGAATGAATGTACGAAAAATTTGGCATTGCTTCTCCTTCATTCTCCTGTGACCATCAATAAAATCAGATGTAGAAGGGACCGAATCAACATCGTCACCTTTTGCTAATTGTGTTTTTCACCGCATATATTGAAGGCATTTGCCACTTCCTATTGACCTACTTGGCTCCGTGTCTTACTGCTGCTCACGGGTTGGCTACCTGCTCACCACACTGAACAGATGTTAGTAAATTATCATGTTTGAAGCGCACAAACACCGGGTGGCGCAGACAAAGGCTATATACAGGCAGTACGCTGCCCTTGCCGAACAGCGGACAAGTAGAAGTCGGCGTATTCATTTACCGAAGAGGGCGGCCTAACCAACTGAACAATTTTCTCGCCTGGAAGTTTGCAAGCTACCTGCGCGAGCGAACTAGACTCGGACAAGGGCGAAACGTGGGGAAAACGATCGAGGCCAGAAAAAGGATTCTGTCCCCAGTACGTCTTTCGCAGAATCGTGTCGGTTGTTGAGGACAGCTTGTAAAGGGAGGTAAGACATGTCGACTGCACTCACTGGTGTGCTTGCCCGTGTGTTTGACGCTCGTCTGTCACCAGCGTTGCACGAAAATGACCGAACTGCTGTTGACCAAGTTTCGTAAAAGGTTGGAAATGTGTGGTCCAAGAAGGAAGTCTTGCAGTTTTGATGTAGATCCGTTGTACTGATCCGGATCGAGTGATTGGTCCAGGATCTTCTGCATTGTTTTGTAAACAAAAATTCCGATGTAGAACAATCCACGCAACACATTTCACTGAAACGTTTCTTTCTTTCTTTTACCCTTTTTTTACTGACTCATCTTCTATGCCACCCTAATGGCATTACCAACCACCACCACCCACCACCACCCCCCCCACCCCTCCCCCCCCCGCCCCCCCCCCCCCCCCCCCTCCCACCCCGTTCATTCCGGCTCCTCGTCCACAGGTACTTTATGGCTTGCCCTGCCTTAGCCCTGGCACCAGAAATCCACAGGGAGCAAAACAGTCAACGTCAAGTAAAGAAGCTACTCACCAGAGGAGGCACTGCACTGCTGCCAAGTCACCACGGTTATATTCAGTGTGAAATGACTGCTACGAATTCATTTTTGTCTTCAAAGCAGTATGGGTTTTTTTTGTTTTTGTTTTGTTTGTTTTTTTAATGAAAAATCAAAATTCTCTAGTAAACATAAACTTCGACATTACGAAACTTCCCATATCCTATTCAAGCAGAAAGTACACGGGGAAATAAGTCTTTCAGTCTGTGCCAACAATTACTTCCCTTGGCAGAAAGGGCGAATCCAGGACTCGTTACACTTTGGCGATCGTCTGCGATTTCCCCAAGCTCGAAGAGCAAAGGTAAAGGAGACACCCAAAAGCAGCCATTACACAGTGGCATCTCGCCAGAGAGCAGTTATGTCCCTTGACGTCTGACTGGAATGCCCGGTGCGTGCCTGCACCCTCTGTGAACACAGCGCGGGCTTCCAAGGGTGGGTGCAGGACTGCTCCCGGCTGGTTGGTTCGGCAGTTGAAGACGGTACCTCTCTGGTCCCCATTCGCACCTTCAGGTATTTTTTTTCTTTCTTTGTTCAACTCTTCCCAGGCTCGATATCGTGACTGCTGGCACATCGAATCAATCGTTGGGAAACGCCCTGCCACGGACACTTTGTTACATTTGCGGCAGAAAGTGATGGCTGCCACGCTAGGCTGTAGCAGCGTCCACCATCTGTCGTAACTGCAGTGTAAATTTTAAATGTTAGTGATGGCGCACTGCCAACAAGAAAAAAAAAAAGCGTAGACAAACGAACCACAAGACGAAAACACGCGTTTTTTCGACCTATGAGGTCTTCTTCAGGCAAGATACAAAAGCACCCAGTAGAAAGCTTAAAAGGTTTGTTTCTATGAGAATGGTTGTTTCCATCACAATGTCTCAATTGCGACTTAGAGCCGCGAATGCGACTTAATTTCACAGATTTCACGGTCTGCGTCAGAAACCCTGGTTTTTATTCTACTTTATTTTGAAGAGAATTCCTCTCACGACACACTGAAGGATACACATTTTCATACACTTTTTTTTGGAGGACTCTCTCTCTCTCTCTCTCTCTCTCTCTCCCTCTCTCTCTCTCTCTCTCTCGTTTGTATCTCTCTGACTCTCTCTTTTTTCATTTCCTCTTCCTTTTCAATGTGTGTGTGTGTGTGGAGAGAGAGAGAGAGAGAGGGGAGGGATAGAGGCAAACAGAGACAGAGACAGAGAGGTGGAGGAGATATCATATCATGTTCCATGAATTGAGTCTGTGTATTACATGCTTTACCTGTTAAAGATAAAGTAGTAGTGGAAGTAGCAGTACTAGTACTAAAAAAAGTAATGTTAGTATAGCAACAGTAATAGTAGTAGCAGCAGCAGCAGCAGAAGTAGTAGCAGCAGCGTAGTCGTAGTAGAAGGAATAGCAGTAGTGGTAGTAGTTAGAAGTAGTGGTAGTAATAGAAGTAGAAGTGGTAGCAGAAGTAGGAGTAGCAGAAGGTAGTGATAGTAGTAGTAGTAGCAGCAGTAGTAGAAGTAATAGCAGTAACACTATTAACGGCAGTAGTAACAGTAGTAGTGGCAGTAGTAGTGGTTGCAGTCACAGGAGTAGCTGTAGTAGTAGTAGTAATGATCACAATAAAACCAAAGTACGATGGACGTTCCGGCCTACATTGGGATCTTTCGTCCGCAAACAATTAAACTCAGTGTTTATGTCCCTGTAACAAAGAGATTATGCATTTGCGCATTCTGTGTTTTCTGTTTGTATTCGTTCGTTCGTTTGTTTTTAGTGTCACAGAAATGTAACAAAGATATCATGATTTGCGCATTCTGTGTTTTTTTGTTTGTATTCGTTCGTTCGTTTGTTTTTAGTGTCACAGAAAACGTCCTCACAGCACAATGTTAGAAAATGTGCACAGGTGTAACTTACTGATACATCACTTCAACATTCCCAGTGAATGTCACTCAGTCTAGGCCTAAAACATTCCTGCTCCAGCCGTAATGGCCAAGTGGTTAGCGTCGCAGATTCCCAGCTGGAGGTCGTGAGTCCGATTCCCATTAGAGCCACTTGTTTTGAGGGATTTAACTGGCCCAACCAGCTCATACTAAGAGTTGAGATTCTTAGGAGCTCAGCTGGGAAGACTGGGGCCAAAAATAATTCCAAATAATTATTTACTTTGAGACTGGGTCCTTCCATTCTGGAATTTCATGGTGGCTTCCACCATGACGGCAGTAAAGTATAGGGTTTTTAGCGAGAGTGAGATCTGAACTTCATATAGCAAAGAAGGTGAGTAGGGAAAAGCAGTTTGCCGGTATCATTTCAAAGGTTTCTCTTCAAAATGATCAACAATATCAGCGTGTGCATGAGGCTGCCAACGAAAAGAACAAGTAGTTACTTTTTTTTTTTTTTTTTTTCAGAATTTCAGCCTCCAGACTTTTTTAACGTAACTGTGGTTGTTCAGCGTGCTAAGGGACGCAACTTTTCGACAGGGCGTATCGATAGAAGGAATAGCTTGCTAAGGGGCGTAACTTTCTCACAGCATGTCTCGATAGGGAGAAATTGTTTCTATGTGCGTGTAAGCAAGCAACACGGAATAAGAAACACACCGAAGGATCGATCATTCTGAAGAAAAAGAGTATACTATGGTGCCCCACAACACCCACACACACTGAATGACTTGAACAAACTGTCTTTATTCAGAGCTAAAACAGAGACTCGCAATACACACAAGAATATATATGGTCCCCGTTGGGTTTGTACAATGCGAAATACATTAAATTTTACAGGTGCCAGTACATTTGTGTATGTGCATGAACTCAACCACGCGCACAGGCGCGCGCACGCACACACAAGCACACACACACACACACACACACACAAGAGAGAGAGAGCGAGAGAGAGAGAGAAAGTGTGTTTGTCAAGACTGATTAGCGAAAACGATCTTTAACACTGACCAGCAAAAGTGCATACATTGCAACAAACACATCTAAGTGAAATCTGAATGCACACAATAGAGCAAAATATGCACTCTATATCGAAAGATGTGTTTATTCTTTGTCTCAAATAATTTCAAGAGAGACTCTGCGAGAGAGCAAAAAGAGAGATTATGGCGCAGAAGGGGTGTGGTGGGGAGGAAGCGGGGTAGTGGGAGGGTGGAAGAGAGGGGGATGAGGGAGAGAGGTAGAGCACCATAAACACAACATGCACCAGGACTTTTAGGGATCGCAAGCAACTGAAAGTCACAGTTGAGTTCCATGACATTTGTACAAAGTTTCACATTACCCTTGACAGGTCTTTCAAAAGGGAATTTACACCTGCCTCAACAACTGGTCATCACAAATTCAGAAAGACGAACAGCTAGGTTCAACTCAACAGTCCCACGTATTGTTTAAATGCACAAACAAAACTGTTTTCTGATTGGTATGTCCAATCATCGTTGTCTGCCAATAGACAGTCTCAGCATTTGCTATACAGAAACACAGCAAGAAGTCAATACAAAATTAATATGTTACATTAGCGATTCTTTGATTGTTTTCCCGAGCTGTTCGTGCTCACACACGTCCCATTAATCAAGACTTTGTCATATGGAATCTTCGGTCAGTCAAATGTGCTTATCCGGAACTTTTTGCTTTGGGTTACAGGTGCAAACATTTCTTGGCATATGGTAGTGTGTGTTTACTGAAAGCTGAGTGAACTTTTAAAACAAAGAACTGGCAGATGGATTCTGGTGCAAGTAAGGGGGGAGGGGGGGGGGGGGGGGCAGGAAGGGAGAGATGTATCTATATTGTGAGAAAGAGACATAGAGATGGAGATGTCATCTATACTGAGAGAAAGAGAGAGAGAGATTAATCTATATCGCTACTGTCTATACGCCTTGTGAACGGTGCAGAACCTATTGGAGCATTGAGAGGAGGGAGAGAACAGGGAACACAGGTGGGGGGGGGGGGGTGCAGAGGGGGAAGGGGTGAAGAGGATGCTGAAAGGGAGGGTTGGACAGACTGAGATGAACGGATAGGGTGACGGGGAAAAGGGATGGTGGTGGCGGAGGAAAAACAGTATATATGCAAACCGAGTCATGGTACTCTTTTCCATTACTTCTCTCGGAATGAAGATTTCTGGTGGGTCCTGATCTGAATGTTTCTTCATGGTATGTGGATGTCCTATTCTCTTCCACAACAAACATTCAGACTCTGACCATGGAAACCTGCTTTAACAGATAACACACAAAAAAAAAAAAAAAAAAAAAAAAACAGACAGGCCCATTCAATTCATGGAAAGCGAACCATCAGTCACAACCATGCTCGTCCTTTAAAAGCGTACTGCTAGTTTGGAACGAAGAGAGCCGTGTCAATCCTGGGTGATCAGAGGCAACACACTGTTTTTTTAGGCGGTTCAGTGGGCCCTGGTCTGGGGTACAGACAGCTGAAGATGTACAATGACATGTTTTCTCCCCTCACCCTCGCATTTTCTTACTACCTTTTCACTGAATGAGAAACCGGCCACCCACATTTTCTTTTTTTTTTTTCTAATGAGATCATGAATATAAACAAATCTCCAGTAAAAAAAACAAAAAAAAAACATTGGGGCCACAGAGAGGACAAACCCCACTCAGGCATCACATCAAACCCACTCAGGCATCACATCACAAACACACAAAACAGCATTAAGAGCTGCAAGAAAGAAAAAAAATTTCAAACTTAAACTAACCAGTACATACCAATGACACTTGATACAACTACTGGAGAGAGAACTGATAGAGAACCCCCCCCCCCTCCCCCAGCCCCCCCCGCCCCCCAGGTCTGATGCTCCTAAAACACACCTGACTAACTTTAGAGTGGTGGGAAGGGGATCCCTTATGCCTGTTACATATCTGCCCACCCTTTTAAGTCAAAATTCGGGAGTGAGGGAATGAAAGGAATGGATGGAGTGCACAGGGTAAGATCAGCTTTTGACTGAAAGCCTTTCTAGTCCCCCCCCCCCCCCCCTCCCCCCACCTCCCCCCTCACCCTCCCCTCTTATGTTTTAGTTTGACGATATGGGGTTTAAGAAGAAAATGCATATTCCACATATACTACGTCCACATTAGGGTTTGCCTCTGCAATATTTGATCATCCCAGTCAAAATGACCACACAAACACACCCTCCCCCCCGACATGCAATTTTTTTTTAATCTTTTTTTTACTTTATAATTCCCAGATCCGAAAATATTTTCTAAACTGGATAAATTCCAGACAATTCAGAAAGACGGTACCTTTGCCAGGTATAACAAAATATGCCTGCGCATCGGTTTACTCAGCTTTATGACTGATAATCTAACTGAGCACCTCTCACTTTCACAAACAGCATACAGACACAGAGAACCTCAATTACAATATGTAAGACAAAGTCTAAAGGTTTGGTGGTCCCTGCATGTCTGAGGAACTAGTTAGGGAATTTTGGAATAGGTGGCAACAAGCGCAGGGCAAAAGTATGACTCAGGCCGGTACGACAAAATCAGAGTATGTCAGGTGTGGAAGAAGTGGTAATTCGTGTGTGTGGTAGACAACTAAACATATAGTTTAGGGTGTACCTGTATAAGGGGCGCGGGCGAAGCGAACGTGGACCTTGAAAGCTTCGAGGGGGTCATCGAATTGCTCTCCCACGCCTATGCGGGCCTGGGAATCGAATGTCACAAAGCAACTTGCCCCGACCCTGAGTCCTTTTTGGAACTGAACTGTTCCTCTGCACCATGCCCCAGAATTCACATCTGCACCATTCTCTCCTTCCCTAGGTGCTCAAACAAACTCTCGATATGTCAAATCAACTTGCGTCATGACCGAGTTTTCAGTCAGCCTTAACAATTGATTGTGAACTGAATCTGACCTTTTCCATTAGTGCCATATTGATTGGAGATCCACAGAACTGCTGTTTGTTCTGCTCATTTCATACCTTCTGTCAGCACTGATGTGACTGACCATGCTAGGGTTGTTACGTAACAGCAAGCTGACTACTCGGGACTCAATTCGCAGCGGCTTATGACTTCCACTTGCATCCGTAGTAAACGGATCCTAAGCGTATGGGCTCGAAGTAGTCCCCCCCCCCCCCCCGCCCCATGACTTCTGTACTCTTAACATGATTATTGGTTGTGTATTTGCAGGGCCGGTTAAATATTTCCATTACCGCACTTTCATCTCATTTTATGTTTTCAATCCGTCACGGCTGTTAGGGGAAGTTGTTGGATTCATGTTTTTGCCCCCTTAGTGGCTGAAAAGTGAAAAAAGAAAAGGAAGGAAGAAAGAAGAGGGGAAAGAAAAGGTGGGGAGGGAGAGGAAAAAAAGGAAGGGGGGAAGACACCCCCAAATGTAGACTGTTATTTATCTCCATTTTTTCTTACACAAAGGGGAAGTATAAGAACACACAAATGGCAGGCATGAGTGCAAAGAAGTAATCCAACGGCGCGGGAATGATGGCGAAAGGCATGTAGTTGGCAAGGCTGGTTGGGGGGCTGGCTAGTGAAGGTGAAGGGGATAGGACATGGTCTTGTGATTTTGTCCATGATGGTGAGGACTGGTGGTGACTGTGGCGCCCGATGGGGTGGGGGTTTTGATTATGGGGCTGGAGGGGGGGGGGGGGGGGGGATGAAATGAAGAGTGGGTTCAGTTCCTGTTTCTCCCCTGGCTCACAAATCCACCTCCCCTTCCTCTGTATATTGTGTTTTTGTGTGTGTGGTGTTTGTGTTGTGTGGTTGTGTGCATTGTGTGTTGTTTGTTATCTGCTGGGTTGGCCAAATGTGTTCTTGGGGGTCGTAAGGGTGAATGGGGGGGTGGATGAAATTATTAGTCATGATGTTCGTCCCCCACTGGACTGGGGGAATGGCGTTGGGGTAGTTGAAAAAAGAAAAATTCACATATTGGGGGAAGGGTAGACGGTGAGGTGGGGAAAGGGTACTCATTCTATGTTGTAACACTGGTGAATCAACATACAGTCGTTCTCAATGTTTAATCTACTTGATCCTATATGTCAACACTTATATATCGCATATCCTATAAGTATACTATACATTATAAAGAGGTAAAAGAATAATAGGTAGGGGTAATATAGTAATCATAAATGAATGCAACCGTAAATTGAGTGTGCTCAAATGGGTGGGGTGTTGCCGGGAGTGTTTCGTTGGGGGGAGGCAGAAGAACAATTCCACAATTTGGAAGACTGGACTGGCCACTGATTCGGTTTTGACTTTTGATACGAAGTTACTCGTACGAGGAGGTGACCATTTTGTCCTGAAGATACTTTAATCTTCATAGGCAAATCTTGTGTCCTTTCTACCCAGGGTGGCATTTAAAAACCACTACGGGACTTAGAAATATTAAAAAAAAAGAAGAGAGTATTCTGATCATGGATCAAATTTAATCGATTGCCCAGTCCCTGCGCTAAATTTCAAGTCGTCGTTCTGATGTTGTCTGCTCTGTGTGTGTGATGATCGACACATCTTTCTTTTTCTATTTAAATTAAAAGTTTTACTTCATGTTCCGGTGAAAAGTGCAGGATGGACATATATACAGAGGCTTGTTTCACAGGCTGGCAAGAGGGACAGGCAACTAAGAGGGAACTACACTTCCTTTGTATGTACAATGTGGTAAACCAAGTGCCTGAACGACCTCAGTAGGTGTGGGGACAAACCCACAGATGCATTAGTTTTACTGGCTGAAGTGTTCAGACTGTTGTGTGTATGGGTACACGTGGCGTAAGGTGGTTAATGCTGGTAAGTGTGTGCGCTCTTGTATTAGGCTTGTGTGTGTGTGCGTGTTGGTGCTGTGCGGCCCCCTGCGTGGGGTTAATGTGTGTGTGCTGTGTGTGTGAATGTGTTGTTAAAGTGGTGACTGAAAAAGGTGTAAGTGGGATGGGGGTGGGTGGGTGTGGTTGTGACGAGAGAAGATAGAGAGACGTGATAGAATTTGTTGAAAAAAGGTGTGAAAATAGGTGGAATGTTATGTGTGTGTGCGGTGAACGTGCGTGCGTAATACGAGCGTGTGGCGCATACGTGTGCGTGCGTGCGATGCCTGTTATGATGCGTAAGGACATGAATTCGCCTCCAAGGTCAGTACAAGTTTGCTAGTGATAAACGTGTAAGGGGAAAAGGAAAAGGAAAAGAGGGGGAGAGACATGTATGTGTGCACTTGGCCAGGGATATATAAAAATTGACGCCTATAATCGCAAATACGCGCAGTCTAACTCGTAGACTTCGAGAATAGCAAGTATCCTTGAGCACGATACACCCCAAGTGTCAAGGATGGTCCAGCCATGGATGTATGCGCTAGAAAATGCGATAGGATAATCCACACTAAAGAGATCCAAACCCAAAGTTATGGAAATGTCTCAGAGCAAGAACAAAAAAAAAGAAACGCTTACCAGTAAAATGTATAATTATTCCATATTACATAGTGATCTGAGTCCCTATCTATAGCACGTGACGATCCAAAGTGCTGGACCATACCGTGTAAAAGGACGACTCAAAGGTCAAAAGTTTAGTCAAAGGACAATGAACCCACACGCCGCGCTCCAACAAAAAAAAAAGCGGAATACAATAGCAAAACCATATCTTTCAGTCACAACACACACAAGGTTCAAATGCATACTGATTTACAAAAAAAACAAAAAGGAAAGGAAAATTTTAAAGCTTTAGGAGACGAATAGTGAATGCGTGAGGTGATCATCATTCAGCACAAACCATCTTAGCCAGAAAAACACGTAAGTCTGTCCTAGTCTCTCTAGTCTACCTTATCATACTATC
Source organism: Conus betulinus (assembly GCA_016801955.1). NCBI lineage: Eukaryota > Metazoa > Mollusca > Gastropoda > Neogastropoda > Conidae > Conus > Conus betulinus. Next base: position 1,436 of record JADBJO010024121.1, on the reverse strand, counting down.
TACCTATCAGGGCTCCTATATATCTAAATACGATCCTATCTACCGATCTAACTATATACCTGAAAAAATGATTAATCCTGACTGCTGCATGGCGCCAGCATCACAATCAACGGCGCAGGTCCAAAGTGACTGTAGACCAGAAGAAAACAAACGACAAAAACCATAATGTTGAAACGCGCCCGAGATTCAAACCTCTAGTTCTAGTAACATTCAGCGGAGCGTGACTGCAGCTTAACACCGTAGCTGTGAACTGGTCTGCTCCTCCTCAAAATCGGAGGATGCTCTAAGATGGACAAGCAACGGCAGTAGATGCATTATCTTCAAGTCGTTTAACATGGCGCCGTATTTACTTACAATCTAAAAACAAAAAAGAACAAAAACACAAATAAAAAAAAAAGGCTAGTTTCTTGGGCACCAGTATAATAGCCCCAGTTAAAATAAATCAGTACCAAATTACTATAGAATTGGATCTGTAGACATCTATAACATCTCATCAAGCTAAAATGAAACACTAACAGAAAGGTTGGTGTACTCATCAGACCAGCTAAGTGGTTACAAGTCTACACAACAATTAAAGTTTGAAACACTACCAACTATTGTATGTTTACCATGTACATGAAATGCCATAACCAAATCTACGACTGACACAAAATACGACAAGGAAAAACAAAAAAAGGATAAACAAACTATACAAAATACTATAAAATCAACGGCACACCGTGAACATCTTGCCACGGACAAGTAGAATCAAGATGAACTTGTTTAGATTTTCTAGACTACTTATGCTTCTACCAAAGTCCAGACTCATGAATGAATTCATGCGACGTTCAAGTAAAAACTACACGACCATAAATGCCAAGATAAATAATATACGGCAAACACCATGGAAACACCAAAGCAAAAATATGCAAAACCCTGGACCTAGCAGACATGTGAAAGGAAGGGGGAAGACTCAAGTGACCAGGTCTTGATTCAAGGGTACGGTGTGAGCACGACCGCTCGGAAAACACCAGCAGCTCGCTAATGTAACAGATTTAATTTTGTATTACTACTCTGTGTGTGTTTTTCTGTATAGCAAAGGATTAGACTGTCTATTTGGAAGACAACGATGAATTGGACCCCTACCTAGCAGAAAAACAAACTGTCAAATTTAGAGCGTTGGCACTAAACGGGGAATAAAAGCGACAGGGAAGGGTGGAGATTGTTCGATCGAAACTAGAGGGGGAAGCTCATTTCTGATGAACTTCTCTTGTCTAATTCTTACAAATGCTTCTCGATGAAGGCAGGTGGGAAATTATCGCGGCTTTGTGGAAGACCTGTCTGGTATTGTGAAAGATGTGGGGAACAAGGTCATGGAACTCAATGTGAACGTATCAGTTGTTGCTTGCCGATCCCTAAAGTCCTGCGTGCATGTGTGTGTTCTATGGTCGCATACC
>JADBJO010024120.1:22500-25589 GCA_016801955.1 Conus betulinus | reverse complement strand
GGGGGGGAGCGAAATCGAAAAGGGGAAGAAATTCTAGACGGTTTCCCCTGATTTTATTCCGTAAATGTTTGTGAAAATGCTGCGATTGTGAAATTAGAAAAGTATGTTTTTCAAGTCGCTAAAGGCGTGCTCTTTATTGAAATAAAACGTTGCTTCGGAGAACAGTCCGTTGAACAGGAACAAAAATACAAGAAAATAGAATTGTTAAGAAGCAGTTGTTCTCAACATTGCGAATTATGAAGAGTTACGCATTACTGAAGAAGATCTGAACTTAAGGACCATAATGGAAGCAGCCTAACTGGGTTGCAAACACCTACGTATTCTCCCATCCCTGATGCCGACGATGATGATGTGAATAGCTTTAACAAGCGGTCAAAAGATCTGTCAATACTGTAGAATTTATTATTCATATCAGACTATGTTATTGGAAATGGTACGTTTGCTTGTGATTCTGATGGTCAGTATGCATATATTTCTTTACATGATAACACTGTAATTGACTGTCTTACAATTTCTAAAGGGTTGTTTTCTACGTGATTCTCTCTCTCTCTCTCTCTCTCCTCTCTCTCTCTCTCTCTCTCTCCCTCTCTCTCTCTCTCTCTCTCTCTGTGGTCTCTGTGTGTGTGTGTGTGTGTGTGTGGTGTGTGTGTGTGTGTGTCCACACACACACACACACACACACACACACACACACACACACACACACACACAACACACAAATATATATATATATATATATATATATATGAGATTTATTGATTCTTGGCATTTGCGAGTCCACTTTAGTTGTAAATCTGTCTTGATTGTACAGTACTAGACGCGCAGAGAATGAAGAACATTATACTGTATTGTTTGAAAAGTGTTTGTTAAGATAATGACTTGAGCTTAATTCGCATGTGTGTAATAGCTGTACCCAAAGAGCTGTCCAAGATCTTTGGATGATACCAACACCTCTCTAGATATATTTCTGAAAGCTTTGTATGACGCCACTACCTTCATGATTCGATCAAGAAGAAAAGCGGATAGGACACAACACAAAACAGCTTAAAGTTTCCAAGAAGAAGAAAAGCTGTTGGCAATGAGTGGATGATTAAATTAAAACTGTCAACGAGTGACCCTAAGATGTTCTGGACAAAATTATTAGATCTGTGAACAGAAAAAAAAAAAAGATGTTGTGCACAGTAATTTCTCTATGTCCGACCAGTGGTACGTACATTTTCACCAGAAGATACTGAACAGAATGACACCTGATCTAGCACCAGAGTAAAACAACCAAGACAGCAGTGGGCAAATTAGTTGAGCCAGTTTTTCTACCCATCCTATTTCTGAAGCAGAAGTTGCATTTTAGTATTAACACACAATAAAATCATGCAGCCGATACATTTTCTGGTACTGGTACAATACTTGGTGAAATATTTAAACATGCCAACGAAACAGAAATTGAATTTCTCGTAGAGCTTTTCAACTGGATATTTGAACAAGGGAATTCATTTCCAAGAAAAAAAGAAATGTTGCAGATCTACATTGTATCCAAAGAAAAACAAGAAAGGGGATGGTAATCTGCCTGATAATTGCCGTGAAATTGTCGTGAGCAACGTGTACACATTTATTGTGAATAGGCGATTCTCTCAATGGATAGATCTTGAATGAAAACTGGGAGAGGAACAAGGTGGGGTGAGAGAAGGATATAGCACATTTGACTATAGATTCTATTGATTAAAAAAAAAGTTTGACCCCCCCCCCCCCCAAAAAAAAAAAAAAAAAAAAAAAAAAAAAAAAAAAAAAGAAAAAGAAATTGCTGTATATGGCTTTCGTCACATTCAAGTAAACTTTTGATTTTATTGATGGACTTGTTTTATGACACATGTAAAAGAAAAGCGGAACTGGGGATGATTGTGTTGAGCACTTCCAGTTTACGACTCCGTCACTACATGTGTTAGAGACAAACAGTCGTATTTTGATTTTTTTTTTTTTTTTTCAATTGTCCGAGAGGCGTAAAACGCGGATTCCTTTTCAAGCCAATTACGTTCTCCTATTTTGTCCAGGAATAAGATCAATAAGGGGAGGGAGACACGGAGTCCATGCATTACCAGAATCTTTAGATTCGTTTTATTATTTTATTAGATGATATGATTTTGCTTAGCAATCGGAAAGAAGAGAAGCAGACAGATTACTTCTCGAAATAAAGCCAGATAACACTAATGTCATAGTTTTCCGTGAAGGTGGTAGAATATGAAAAAAAAAAATGGAATATAGAAACGAAGAAATAACAACATAACAAACACATACAAATAATTAAGCTTGGTTTTTACAACAAAATTAAGTACGAGCACTGCCTTTCAAGACATGAGTAGAAAAGGTAGGATGGGTATTACTGAAATAAAAAAAGGTGCGAAAATTGCATATAATTTGATCCTTTTTTCACTCTGAGCTTTTGGTACTCAGATGATACCAGTTTGACTTATGCAGCAGAAGTATGGAGGGTTTGAAGACGCAGGGTTAATAGTAGTAAAAAAAAAATATATATATATATATATATCATTGCCATCAAACGATTTTTGGGTGTTCCATGTGTTTGGACGGAGGGATTGAGAATAATAGGATAAAAAAAAATTATGAAGTAATGTCTCCTCGCTGGATTAGATCGTTCACGTGCGAGTTACTCTTAGTGTTACAAAATTTCTGTAACTTCTAGAAACTATTAGTAATGCTACGATCCTTTAATTTTTTTTCATTATCATTTATTTTCTATTACTTCAATGATATAACGCGCCAAGTCGTGTGATACCCACCGCTTCCCCCCTCCCCTTTACCTTCATGACTTGCTAAGCTGAAGGCAACACACACACACACACACACACACACACACACACACACACACACACTGAGAGAGAGAGAGAGAGAGAGAGAGAGAGAGAGAGAGAGAGAGAGAGAGAGAGAGAGAGAGAGAGAGAGACGCACAAAAGTATAAGATCATCATAATGAATTTTTTGGTTCGTTTATTTGCTTGTTTGTGTGTTGTTGTTGTTGTTTTTTTTCTAATAGTGATGATAAGTGATGATTTTCAGCATATTCAGGGTCCAGTCAAT
>JADBJO010024120.1:0-17500 GCA_016801955.1 Conus betulinus | reverse complement strand
TGGGGAGCAACGTCTGTTTTAAAATAAGGTATTAAAAGGAAGTTTAAAACCAAAGGTGCTCAACCCCCTCGGGGAGCAACGTCTGTTTTAAAATAAGGTATTAAAAGGGAAGTTTAAAACCAAAGGTTTTATATATATATATATATATATATATATATATATATATATATATATATATATATATAATATGTACCATGGGTTCTTAGTCACTAAACAGGGAAAAGATTATCAAAATTATATTAAAGCACGAAATACTTGTAACAAAAAAAAATAAGTGACGCAAAAAAAGGGTGAATTTGAAAAGAAGCTATCAAAGGAATGTAAAAATAACCCGAAAGTTTTCTGGAGATACGTACAATCAAAAGCAAAGATGAATACAGGAGCGAGTCCTTTAGTAACTAAAAAAAAAAGGCGACACAGTAGAGAAAGATAGTGGAAGGGCAGATATTTTGAATTAATTTTTTCTAGAGTATTCACAAGGGAAGATATCAATAATATACCTACTCTAAGTCCAGCTTCAAGGTCAAAAGGCATAATTTTGGAAAATGTAGACATTTCTGTGGAATCAATGAAAAAGAAAACTTCAATCTCTTAACCCAAATAAGGCATGTGGTCCTGATGCCATTCCATCAAGACTACTAAAGGAGCTGAATGAGGAGATGGCCGTCCCACTTTATATTTTTTTTTTTTTTTTTTTAAAATCTGTTGAAGAGATTATAGTGCCTCAGACTGGAAAACTGCTACAGTTATACCAGTATTCAAAAAAGGTACGAGAACAGACCCAGGGAATTATCAGTGCGTTTACCATGCATTATATGTAAAATTTTAGAATCATTTATTTAGGGAGGCTATTGTTAAACATATGACAGAAAATAAATCATATGCAGAGTGCCAACATGGACTTAGTAATAACAGATCTTGTGTAACTCAACTCCTAGAAGTGATGGAAGACTTTACAACAGAGATAGATAAAGGAGAGAATATAGATGTATTTCGATTTTAGAAAAGCGTTCGACTCAGTGCCACATAAAAGGCTATTAAGAAATTGGAGTCTTATGGAATAGTAAGCAATGTGCTTGGTTGGGTTAGAGATTTAATATATAAAAAAAATCAAAAGGTAAGGATGGTAGTTCCTTCTCTCGTAGTGCTGATGTCATTAGTGGGATACCACAAGGCAGTATTTTGGGACCAATATTATTCACGGCGTTTATAAATGATCACCCTGTTGAACTCAAGAGTACATGTAAGATTTGCAGATGACACAAAACTTTATAATTCTCTAAAATTCTATCAGGAATTACAAAAGGATATTGAAACATTAGTACTGTGGTCTGATACTTGAAACCTATATTTTAATGCAGAAAAAAAATGTAACGTACTTCATATTGGTAAATCAAACCGACAAACTGATTATATATGAAAATGAGGACAAGGAAATACAAGTGTCTAAATGTGAGGAAGAGAAAGACCTAGGTGTGAATTTCAACTTTGGATTCTCTCTTGAGGGCACATAAAACCGTGTGGCGAAAGCTTGGCTGTGTCTGGAGTGGCACTATCTTCATCTGTCCGTGGTCAGGGGTGGTTGGGTCTGTGGGGTGTGCTCGACAGCTGCTGGGGTGTGCGTTTTTTCGCCGGTGGGCTCTGCAGCCATGAAATACGGGCTGGTACACCCATGGGGATGCTACTTTAAGGCTCATGACTTGCATCCTGTAGTCTGATTTACCTCTGTTCAGGAGCAGTTATGTCCCTTGATATCTTAATGGAGTGTCCTGTGTGTGCCTGTACCCATCGTCAACACAGCGCAGGCCTCCAAGGGTGGTACAGGACTCTCTAAAGGCAGGTGAAGACAGTGCTTCTCTGGGTCCTCCCCAGCACCTTCGGGCGTTTTTCTTTTTCTTCTTTGCCTTAACTAGGCTGACCCTGGAGAAAGGTCCAGTGACGGTGAGGAAAGACCCACTGACCACAGAGAAAGTCCTGTTGACAGTGGGAAAGACTACAACTTCAGATTCTCTCTTGAGCGCACATAAGACCGTATGGCGAAAGCTTGGCTGTGCCTGGAGTGACACTGTCTTCATCTGTCCATGGTCAGGGGTGGTTGGGTCAGTGGGGTGTGTTCGACAGCTGGAGGGTGCCGTTTTTCGCCGGTGGGCTCTGCAGCCATGAAATACGGGCTGATACACCCATGGGGATGCTACTTTAAGGCTGTTATGAGTTGCATCCTGTAGTCTAATTTACCTCTGTTCAGGAGCAGTTATGTCCCTTGATATCTTAATGGAGTGTCCTGCGCGTGCCTGTACCCATCGTCAACACAGCGCAGCCTCCAAGGGTGGTACAGGACTGCTCTAAAGGCAGGTGAAGACAATGCTTCTCTGGGTCCTCCCCCCCAGCATCTTCGGGGTTTCTTTTTCTTCTTTGCCTTAACTAGGCTGACCCTGGAGAAAGGTCCAGTGACGGTTTGGAAAGATCCACTGACCACAGGGAAAGTCCTGTCGACAGTAGGAAAGACAACAACTTTGGATTCTCTCTCGATGCACATAAGACCGTATGGCGAAAGCTTGGCTGTGTCTGGAGTGACACTGTCTTCACCTGTCTGTGGTCAGGGGGTGGTTGGGTCTGTGGGGTGTGCTCGGCAGCTGGAGGGTGCCGTTTTTTTTTCGCCGGTGGGCTCTGCAGTCATGAAATACAGGCTGGTACACCCATGGGGATGCTACTTTAAGGCTGTTATGAGTTGCATCCTCCTGTAGTCTGATTTACCTCTGTTCAGGAGCAGTTATGTCCCTTGATATCTTAATGGAGTGTCCTGCGCGTGCCTGTACCCATCGTCAACACAGCGCAGCCTCCAAGGGTGGTACAGGACTGCTCTAAAGGCAGGTGAAGACAATGCTCCTCTGGGTCCTCCCCAGCACCTTTGGGTGTCTCTTTTTCTTCCTTGCCTTAACTAGGCTGACCTTGGAGAAAGGTCCAGTGATAGTGAGGAAAGACCCACTGACCACAGGGAAAGTCCTATTGACAGTGGGAAAGACTACAACTTTAGATTCTCTCTTGAGGCACATAAGATCGTATGGCGAAAGCTTGGCTGTGTCTGGGGTGGCACTGTCTTCATCTGTCCGTGGTCAGGGGTGGTTGGGTCTGTGGGGTGTGCTCGACAGCTGGAGGGTGGCGTTTTTCGCCGGTGGGCTCTGTAGTCATGAAGTACCGGCTGGTACACCCATGGGGATGCTACTTTAAGGCTGTTACGAGTTGCATCCTGTAGTCTGATTTACCTCTGTTCAGGAGCAGTTATGTCCCTTGATATCTTAATGGAGTGTCCTGCGCGTGCCTGTACCCATCGTCTGTACCCATCGTCAACACAGCGCAGGCCTCCAAGGGTGGTACAGGTCTGCTCTAATCGCAGGTGAAGACAATGCTTCTCTGGGTCCTCCCTAGCACCTTCGGGTGTTTCTTTTTCTTTTTTTCTTCAACAAAAACTTGCTATTTGATAAATGCATTGCAAGTAGTATTAACAAGGTTAACAGAATGATTGGAATAATGAAAAGAGCCTTTACATTTATAGAAAAGAGCATTTTCTTACACTTGTAAGACGGACAGAAACAAAATAACCTCGGTTTAATTGAAATGAAGTTGAAAATAAAATGAGTCAGCGAACAGTAAACAAGTAGAACAGCTCTTGCTCCCATAATAACGCCTAACACACAGCAACTTTTATTCAAGACTGGCACAGCCTTTCAAACTTGAATAAAGTCAGACAAACACAAAGACGAACGATCTAATAGTGGGGGAAAAACAAGCGCAGGCCAACAACAGTAATGACTTGGCAAAGATTTGAACTCAAGACAGAGGGAGTGGGGGGGTTGAAGATGAAGAAAATGGGAACATAAAATCAAGAAAATATAAATATTATATTGCCTGCTCCTACGCATTTCGTCCACTGGATCAGACTCTTCAGGGAGACACAGCTGACTTTCTTGGTGTCAAATAGAAACACACCACAGTCCATAATACTGTGGTGTTCTCACCAACCAACGGTTCAAAAAAGAATCCAACAACGCCCCCAAGCAGCAGCCAGCGAAGGGCAGTTAATGAAACAAAACAAAAGTGTGGGGAGGAAAAAAGTTGCTGAAAAACTAAAGACATTGTGCAAACAGTATATAACGTAGGGGGCAATCTTTGAGCCTACGCCTGAGCTTTCACCTAAGGATGCAAGGGAGATCAAAAGACAAGCACAAAGACGGCGAGAAACAAGTACAAACAACCTCGATTTCATTGAAACGAAGTTGACAATAAAATGAGGCAGGGAACAGTAAACAATCAGCAATAAACAAATAGGGTAACTCTTGCTCCCATAAGAAAATCTAGTACAGAGTAACTTTTATTCAAGACTGGCACAGCCTTTCAAACTTGAATAAAGTCAAATACAAAAAGTGGGGGGGGGGGGGGGGGGGGGAACAAGCGCAGGCCAACAACCCCTCTGTCATCACAATAATGACTTGGCAAAGATTTGAACTCAAGGGGGGGGGGGGGGTTGAAAATGAAGAAAATGGGAATATGGGGGTGGGGTGGGGGTGGGGTGGGGGGGTTGAAGATGAAGAAAATGGGAATATAAAATTAAGAAAATATAAACTCGAAAAGTCTTCACTAGCTGCATGTGGGAACCATCGTAATCGCTCTCGATCTCTCGAGGCAAATCTATTTGTATTGCCTGCTCCTAGGCCTTTCGTCCGCTGGATCAGACTCTTCAGGCAGACACAGCTGATTGTGTCTGTGCTCCTGGCGTCAAACAGAGACACACCACAGTCCATAATACTGTGGTGTTCTCACCACCAATGGTTCAAAAAAAAAATCAACAGTACCGCCAATATTGCTAAGTTATACACCAAGTTTTCATGTCCGTGGGCAAAAAAAAAGTCTGTATTAAACAAAACAAAATCGGACCAGATCGACAGAACCACTGCTGAGCATCACCTTCACAGGTTGAAAATGCACACGTGTCTCCAAATGTGAATGCGCAAAAAACACCATACCTTCTTTTTTCGGAAGAAAGCAGTCTGTCAAAGGGTTGATGCGAAGAGCCCGGGATCTGCAGAGAAGAGAGCTGTCTGGAAAAATGCTGGGGAGTGACGGGAGAAAACGACAGTCTTTTAAAGGGTTTCGAATTGCCCGTTGTGTCGTAGGCGCACATGCCACGTCAATCGTCAAAGGGATTAGAACGGAAAAGACAAACAGCTGTGACTGCTTAACAATGACGAGAGAGAGAGAGAGAGAGAGAGAGAGAGAGAGAGAGAGAGCTGTGGTGATGGTGATGGTGAAGGGGGACGGTTGGTGGGTGAAAGGGATGGAGAGCAGAAGTAGGCGTAAAGGGGTGATCGAATCACTAACAAAATCCCGCCTCCAAACCGTCGTGTAATGTGACAGCCGGTCTATGAACTGCCACAGTGTGTGACTTGCTGGGTGAGTCATAATTGCGCTGTATTGCAGACAGCAAAACTAGTTCGGCTTTCTGCAAACAAAATCATAATTTTGTATGCACGGACGCACGCACAGACACATACACCACACGCACACGCACGCACGCACACACACACACACACACACACACACACACACACACACACACACACACACACACACACACACACACCAAACACACACATTTTTGTTGATGCTCTTTTTTTTTTTTTTTGTTTGTAATTCCTTAGCAAAGAGGCATACACACACACACACACACACACACACACACACACACACACACACACACACACACACACACACACACACACACCCAACACACACACATTTTTGTTATGCTCTTTTTTTTGTAATTCCTTAGCAAAGAGACATAAATACATACACACACAATACTATCCCCCTCCCCTCCTCCTCCTCCCCCGATCCCCTCCCTCCCCCTCCCCTCCCCCCGTCTAATATCACCATGTGGATAGACATTAAATTGAAGACAACAACAAACACTAAACAAACAAAAGAAAGAAAGACAGAAAGAAAAGAAAAGAAAACCGTGTAGAGTACAGCCGACATGAATTGATGAAGAAAACAAAAAAGTAAAGCACTTGACAGTGTGACATCTCTGCAGGCAGCAGTCAAGTGCTTTACGTATATTTCTGAGAGAGAGAGAGAGAGAGAGAGAGAGAGAGAGAGAGAGAGAGAGAGAGAGAGAGAGATTATCAGATCATCATTTTGGGTTCGAACCTTATCATCTCATCATTCCCAATATACCGTACGGCCACAGCTTATATGTGAAGTCACACCATCGGTTTCGAACGTAAGACATATACTGTGTCATGTATTCGTTCATAAACCAACGCAATGGACAGTGAAAGGTGTGCTATTTGCATCATATGACGTACCAGGGACGGAATGTGTCTGGAGTTAATATTGTGTTGAAACAGCAAAGCCAAACAGCAACATATGGGATACGGGAGACGTGCAGCAGTTTGCTTGGTGGTAGCGTCTTTTGCCGGTGGGCTATGCTGTCTTTTGCCGGGGGGCTATGCTGTCTTTTGCCGGTGGGCTATGCTGTCTTTTGCCGGTGGGCTATGCTGTCTTTTGCCGGTGGGCTATGCTGTCTTTTGCTGTCCTTTGCCGGTGGGCTATGCTGTCTTTTGCTGTCCTTTGCCGGTGGGCTATGCTGTCTTTTGCTGTCTTTTGCCGGTGGGCTATGCTGTCTTTTGCTGTCCTTTGCCGGTGGGCTATGCTGTCTTTTGCCGGTGGGCTATGCTGTCTTTTGCCGGTGGGCTATGCTGTCTCGAAATACGGGCTGTTACCCCTGGGGGGGGGGGGGGGGGGGGGGGGGGGGGGGGGTTTCGTTTCTTTGATGTTCTGTTGTGTTGCGTTCAGTGGCCATTATGCAATGGTATCTGCCAGAGAGCAATTATGTCCTTTTACATCTCCATAGAATGCACTTTGCATACCTGCACGCTCTATCTACACAGCGCAGGCTTTTTTTTTTTTTTTTTTTGTCCCAACCTCTGCGCCACCTCAGAGGCAGTGCACTCACGCCGCTCATTCCGACACCACATCCACAGCCACAGCCTGGTCGGTCCCGCCGCAGCCCCGGCACAGGCAATCCACAGGGAGCAGTCAATGTCAAGTCGTCAAGGGCAACCCCACCGGAGGAGACACTGCACTGCTGCCGAGTCACTTCGGTGGTGTTCAGTGGCGCCTGTTCTGATCTAACATACGCAGGACACCACCTACTAAGCCCCCTACTGACGACAATAATTGATAAGTCGTGGAGCCGGCGTGAGTAAGCTCTTCCTCCGGAGGGCGCCACCACGTCCGTCCAACGACAGCCCCCATGGACTCGCCGATACTGGTGACCCCGACGGATCCAAACCAAGGCCACAAACGCGGGAGAGGACATCGAAACTGAGGTCACCATGAGAGCATGGCATGAAGGGCCACAGAACTTTAGACTTTTTTTATGCTGATCAATGAGAATGAGGATGATTAAGATGATGCTACGGATTCCCATTTCGGTCTGAGACTACATGACAGGGCTGTACTCTACGCTTCCTTCATAAACATATCCCGGCGTCAACCAGGCCCGAGAGATACAGGCACCTGCAGTGTTGGTCAGGACATTTGAGCAACACTCTCAGAAACGCATCCATTAAGTGGATGAAACTCGACTGTGTGGTCCCAGTCTTCCCGACTGACTCCGCAGCAAACTCAACTCTGGGTAGGAGCCGGTCGGAGCAGAAAAACCCACATGACTCTGATGGGATTCGAACCCACGACCTCCCAGCCGGGAGTCCGCGACGCTAACCACTTCGCCACGGCGGCTGGTAGCACAGACTTCTGGTCGTAGGAAAGGATTGCTCCTGTCTTCTTTCTTTGGCAATTGAGGACAATTCTTCACCATATTTCACGGAACCGTCTAGTGTTTTTTTTTTTTTTTTTTGTTTTTTTTTTTTTTTTTTTTTTCTGACCAACTCTGAGGAAACGCCCAGTGATGGTGAAGAAAGACGGAAAGTCCTTTTGATGGTGGGGAAAACTTCAACCTGAGATCCTCTTCAGAGGGTCATGTGACATAAGACCGTATGGCGAAAGTTTGGTTGTATCTGGGATTGTAATGATTCCACTTGTCAGCGAAATAGCGCAGGGCTGGGATGTGAGATGTGTGAAACAGTTTTTGCTTGATGGTGGCACATTTTACTAGCGGAGTCTGCAGTAATGAAATACACATACGCCAACTGGAACCTTCTGTGGAGGTTTTGTTTGGTCGCGTTCTGTGGTCATCAACGAAAGGCATCTACCAGGGAGCAGTTTTAACTGTTTAGCCCCTTGACATCTTAATGAATTACTCTGTGCAAGCCTGCACCCTATGTCATCATAGCGCCGGCTTCTAAGAGTGGTACAGGATGTCATTCTTCTGCCGGCAGATTTTGCAGTAACGAACCGCTCTTCTCTGGCTTTCCATGACACCTTCAAGTGTATCTTTACTTCTTATTTTTCAGGCACAGCTGATATCAACATTTGCACCATCGGCTTCAAACAGGCGCGTAGACAACGGTTGTGGTCTCTCCAGTGAAATCGATTGTGACTGTTGTAGTTGTTTTATGGATTTATTGTAAACCTTGAATTCATTTCTTTAGAAACCTCTAATAATGAATTATCACAATTTTCAATGACCCTCGCTATGTATCATTCTGCTGACGTGGCGTGTCTGATGTTGGTCGGAAAACAACTTGATCTGAAGACCCTTTGCTAGAGGTACGTTAATCTTAACACACTACATATGATTTTAAGCTGGAGAATAAATGAATTATTGACAAAGATGAGAGAATTTAAGAACAGGGTCTCGTGGCTATGACAGCAGATGTCTGACCTGTGCATTAGCCCAACGCGCTGGTCAGCCCTTGGGTACCTACTTAACATTGGTTGTGCCATGATTTTCATTGTATGTGTGTGTATAGTGAGTGTACAAGTGTGTGTGTGTATGGGTGTGTGGGCCCGGGTTCATATTTGTGTGCCAGTGTATGCATGTGCATGTGCACGTGTGTATGCGTGTGCAGGCTCTCCACACACTTCATCCAGGCCAGCGCCCTGGGGGGAGATCACTCCAGTGCCGCTGTCCCAGCGACAGAAACAAAGCGGGAGACAGCAAGTGCGGGTTATAAGCCCACAGCGTATTGGCGCAAGCTCGGGCGTTACGGGTTGTCTCTGACAGTGGGACAGTGGGTAGCCCCCAGCTAATAAGACGCTGACCCGCCACAGTCTGCCTGCTTCAATGGGTGCTTGGAGCTACGGGAAAAGACCGAAAAGCAGACCGTAAACCCTGCAGCAGGCAATAGAGGGAAAAAAAAAAGAATTCAAACCAGCCTTGCAGCTGCCAACCAGGAACATCAGAACAATGTGTCCTGGCCTTTCTGACGACCTCCAGCAAGTTGACGACGCCATGAAAACAGCCATCATCGACAAAGAGCTGAAGAGACAGGGCGTATTGGCACAAGCTCTGGCGATACAGGTTGTCTCGGACAATGGGAGGGACCATCGCGTTCCTCTGGTCAGCTGTCTCCGACAGTGGAAGGGACCGTGGCGTTCTTCTGGTCAGCTGTCTCCGACAGTGGGAGGGGTCCATGGCGTTCTTCTGGTCAGCTGTCACATCGCGTTCCTCTGGTCAGCTATCTCCGACAGTGGGAGGGTCCATGGCGTTCTTCTGGTCAGCTGTCACATCGCGTTCCTCTGGTCAGCTATCTCCGACAGTGGGAGGGTCCATGGCGTTCTTCTGGTCAGCTGTCACATCGCGTTCCTCTGGTCAGCTATCTCCGACAGTGGGAGGGTCCATGGCGTTCTTCTGGTCAGCTGTCACATCGCGTTCCTCTGGTCAGCTATCTCCGACAGTGGGAGGGTCCATCGCGTTCCTCTGGTCAGCTATCTCCGACAGTGGGAGGGTCCATCGCGTTCCTCTGGTCAGCTGTCTCCGACAGTGGGAGGGTCCATCGCGTTCCTCTGGTCAGCTGTCTCCGACAGTGGGAGGGTCCATCGCGTTCCTCTGGTCAGCTGTCTCCGACAGTGGAAGGGTCCATCGCGTTCCTCTGGTCAGCTGTCTCCGACAGTGGGAGGGTCCATCGCGTTCCTCTGGTCAGCTGTCACATCGCGTTCCTCTGGTCAGCTGTCACATCGCGTTCCTCTGGTCAGCTGTCACATCGCGTTCCTCTGGTCAGCTGTCTCCGACAGTGGGAGGGACCATGGCGTTCCTCTGGTCAGCTGTCTCTGACAGTGGGAGGGACCATGGCGTTCCTCTGGTCAGCTGTCTCTGACAGTGGGGAGGGACCATGGCGTTCCTCTGGTCAGCTGTCTCCCGACAGTGGGAGGGACCATGGCGTTCTTCTGGTCAGCTGTCTCTGACAGTGGGAGGGTCCATCGCGTTCCTCTGGTCAGCTGTCACATCGCGTTCCTCTGGTCAGCTGTCTCTGACAGTGGGAGGGTCCCTCGCGTTCTTCTGGTCAGCTGTCTCCAACAGTGGGAGGGACCATAGCGTTCTTCTGGTCAGCTGTCTCTGACTGTGGGAGGAAACCATCGCGTTCTTCTGGTCAGCTGTCTCCGACAGTAGGAGGGACCTTCGCGTTCTGGTCAGCTGTCTCCGACAGTGGGAGGGACCATCGCGACTGTATGTTGACGGATTCGCATTGCGAAACTCTCTCCTATACTCAGTTGAACCACCTTCCAATATAGAGAGCGAATCCTCTCTGGACGCCGAGGTGAGCGTGCGGATCGGCAAGACAGCAACAGCGAGGGCCCGTCTAGCGAAGAGAGTCTGGGATAACATCATACTAACGTCAAACACCAAACTGAAAGTGTACCAAGCCTGCATGCTGAGCATTCTTTTTTTTTTTATGGAAGCGAAGCATGGACCCTGTACTCTTGAAAAGAACACAGGCTGAACGCCTTCCACCTGCGCTGCCTCAGAAGACTCCTGGTATCACTTGGCAGGAATGCATCACTAACAAGGATGTCCTGGCCCAGGCAGTGATGCCCAGCATGTTCGCCATGCTGACGTAGAGACGTCTGCGCTGGCTTGGCCACGTCAGCATTCGAAGAACATGTGTAGGTGGCTACAGGCTCCTGACCCACATGACAGCCCACACTACACTACAAGGACGTATGCACGCGCGACTTGAGGGCAGGCACACTCGACCCGGCAGACCTGGAGACAGCAGCTTCAGACTGGGTCATCTGGCGGTCCACCATCAAGGCCGGCATCAAGCAAGCAGAGCAGAGGAGAGAGCTGGAGACCGAGTGGGAAGAACGGAGGCGCCCGCAAACGGCAAAGAATTGCTTCGGCTCCCACAGACACTCATGACCTAGACTTTACCTGCAGCAACTGCAAGACAGTCTGCCGCTCAAGGATCGGACTGTTCAGCCACAGCATGCGCTGCAAGTCCACAACTGACCGATCTAACAGACTGATCGAGACAGACAGATGCCATTATGCGCGTGCATATGTGTGTGTGTGTGTGTGTGTGTGTGTGTGTGTGTGTGTGTTTGTTGTGTGTGTGTAAGAGTGCGTGTGTGTGTGCGTGCGTGCATGTGCGGATGCGCGTGTGCGCACTTGTGTGCATGTGCGTGTGTGGGCGCGCGCGTGTGTGTATGTGTGTGTGTGTGTGTGTGTG
This sequence comes from Conus betulinus, assembly GCA_016801955.1. Classification (NCBI taxonomy): domain Eukaryota; kingdom Metazoa; phylum Mollusca; class Gastropoda; order Neogastropoda; family Conidae; genus Conus; species Conus betulinus. The sequence goes on along the minus strand of JADBJO010024120.1, from coordinate 5,867 downwards.
TGTGTGTGTGTGTGTGTGTGTGTGTGTGTGTGTGTGTGTGTGTGTGTGTGCAGAAGTGGATGCGCATGTTGTGTGCGTGATATGTAGGCTTTATGAGCATGCTCCTGCGCGAATCTATCTGCACATACATGCATGTGGCGTACATAACTGTGTGTCTGTGTATATGGGCGTATACGCATATGCGTGTGTATGCGCGTGTGTGTTTGTGTGCATGTGCACGTACGTGTGAGTGTGTGTGTGTGTGTGTGTGTGTGTGTGTGTGTGTGTGTGTGTGTGTGTGTGTGTTATGTGTGTATGTGTGCGTATGTGTGAGTGCATGCGTGCACGCGTAAGAGGGAGCGCATGTGCGCGTGTGTGTATCAGTGCGTGCGCGTGTGTGTGTTGTGTTGTGTGTATGCGTGTGCGTGTGCGTGTGTGTATGTGTGTGCGCGCGCGCGTGTGTGTGTGTGTACCTTTGATTGTGGGAAATGAATGTTCAAAAGAGGACTTAGTGACAAGAACAATACAACAACTCCAATAACAATAACACCACGCACTCTCTCTCTCTCTCTCTCTCTCTCTCTCTCTCTCTCACACACACACACACACACACACACACACACACACACACACACACACGCGCGCGCGCGCACACACGCACACACACATAATGATAACAGTAACAACAAACAATCCACGCGCGCGCGCGCGCGCGTACAGAGAAGAGAGAGAGAGAGAGAGAGAGAGAGAGAGAGAGAGAGAGAGAGAGAGAGAGAGAGAGAGAGAGAGAGAGAGAGAGAGGTTATTCACAGTATCAGCGATCATTTTGTTTTCAGCAACTGTGAAAATGTGCGGCACACTCCTCCAGTAACGTTTTCGCGGTATGATATGCATGTCAGCGCTATGCATGTCAATATTTGGTTTGCCTTAACGTCATGTTTTCTGGATTAGCGCCGTTTTCTTTTTGTACCAGCCTGTGTGGTTTGTCTCCCTGTGCGTGGGCTGCGAAAGCTCTACGTGTGTTATTCTACTTGCCCACACATTTCCACGAGTGTGTGTGTGTGTGTGTGTGTGTGTGTGTGTGTGTGTGTGTGTGCGTGTGCGTGTGCATGTGCGTGTGCGCATGTGCGGATGCGCGTGTGCGCACTTGTGTGTATGTGTGTGTGTGCACGGGTGAGAAAACTGTTACGGATGGAATGAGTGGTGTCTGCAGATGTCTGACTGTCTGACTCACAACAGAAATTATGGATGCATGCACGACTTTTCCAAATCACATACACACACACACTCACCCGAACATTGACAGCCAGGCAACAGAACAACACTTTTTGTTTTATGCTGCCCGAGCCATCAGACAAACATATATAATAAATGCAAGATCATGAACAGTTAGTTAGTTAGTGTTTATAGGGTCCAGCGGACTACAAGGAGCCAAATCAGGACCTCAGCTATCATATCTGCTGAGTCTCTAGATACAAATACCCACACTAGTATTAACACATCGCTTGAAGTTTATAAAGACAAAAGCACAATTATCTGTTCAACACCTATATACATTATTAAAGCACTATAACTTATAAAATAAGTTTACCTCTTTCAAAAAAGAAAAAATAAGATCCACTGAAATCTCACGAAAAAGAACTGATAAATCACTGGTGGAAAAGAATTTCTCTCTGATACACATCAAATCAGCACATTCAGTCAAAAAATGATGAACACTGAACAAGCTGTCACATGCAACACACCATGGAGGGTCTTCCCTTTCTGAGTATCCAACTGTGCGTTATATAGCTGTGCCCAATATGTAACCGTGACAAAACCGATTCCTCTTTACGGTTACGTACTATCAATGGGAAAGGGTTGATTAAATCTGGGCAAATTTTAAACAGTTTTTGTTATGAATTTGGCTAGACCATTCACTCTGCCACAGTTCACGACAATACAAGCTAGATTTATGACGAAGATCTGAGTGAGGAACAAACTGCACAGGCCTCCTGGAAAGACTTGCACCGAGAGAGTTTGTTTGGCTGCTTTGTCTACCACGGAGTTACCATAGATTCCCATGTGGCTGGGGACCCAACAGAAAAAAACTATATGCTTTCCCGAAGAGACAAGCTGAGTATGAAGATCATGAATATCCGCCAAAACTGGATGTGAAACTTCTCTTGTCGAAAAGCCTTCAGTTCAGCAGTATAAACAGGCGACCAATCCCGCAATCTTAACAAGGTAGGCTCCTGAAAATTATCACACACACAATGGCAGCTGCAGCCCTCTCATCTTTTTTAGAACCATCTGTAAAAATCTTGGTAAAATCTTTATAAAGTTCACATTGCTCAAGATAAAGTTGTTTATATGCAGCACTCGAGGTGACCTTTCGAAATTGAGTTAAATATAAATTAATCTCTGGATTGACTATTTTCCAGGGAGGTACATCAGTCTGTAATGGGACCATCATCAACAGCATTAAAGTCAATGCCAGCTGCCCCGAAGTGGGGCAAAATACGAATACCCAGTGGAAGATTCTCATTTGGCTTTAAGTCATACTTGGCTGTAACAGGCGGGGTTTATGACTATTATCATAGGCAGAGTTTTCTGAATCAGCCCTCAGTTTCAGATAATAATTCATGGGAAGACACAATCTCCTTAGCTTCAGAGGGAATTCACCAGATTCAACATACAAACTCTTTTGGAGATGTGCGAAATGCTCTCAGATCAATTCGCAGTCCTTGATGAATTGGATCAAGAGCTTTGAGATAAGACTTTCGTGCGGATCCATATACCACACAAACCATAATCTAGCTTTGGTCTCACCAAAGCCCGATACAATCACAACAAAGTTCGCCTGTCAGCACCCCAAATCAGTGTGACTAAAAACCTTCAAAAAACATTCAAACCTGACTGGCAAGATTGTTTAATGCACTTAATATCAGGCAAAAAAAGAAAGCTTACTATCAAAAAATAACCCCAAAGATTTCACTTGTTTGAAAACTTAAATTGCCTGACCGTTGAGACTGATAGCTGGTTCTAAGACCTGAGATCTTTTCCAATGGAAATGAATACACTCTGTCTTAGCAGCTGAAAACTTTTCAGTGACCCACTCCTGAACACGATTAACACACAACTGAAGCTAACGCTCAGCTGCAGCCAAGGTTTTCCCCTTGGCAGAGACGGAGAAATCATCAACAAACAATGACTTGTCAATCCCAGACTTTACTGACTGAACAATGTTATCAATCGTGAGATTGAACAGAAGTGGAGAAAGGATACTACCCTGAGGGACACCCATCTCCTGCTCAAAAGGATCCGAAAAGGTAGTATGAAGTTTAACACTGAAATGAATGTTAGACAAAAAAAATAGCAATAAACATTGGTAAATTACCTTTGAAGTCAAGTGCCTTCAAGTCCTGAAGAATTCCATACCTTCATGGTGTGTCATAAGCTTTTTCTAAATCAAAAAGAATAGAAACTACATGTTCTCCATTAATCAAAGCATTCCTGATAAAAGACTCGTATCGAATCAGGTGATCAGTAGTACTGCGGTTGTTCCGAAATCCACACTGGGAAACATCCAATGCCCCAAGATATTCTAACTGCCGTAACAATGGAGAATATACCATTCTCTCCATAGTTTTACATAAGCAACTAGTAAGAGCTATAGGACGATAGTTTTGTTAGGATCCGAATGATCTTTCCCTGGTTTAGGAATAGGAACAACAACCGCCTCTCTCTAAGAATGTGGAAAATATCCTGAACACCAAACATGATTAAACCAGTGTCAACACCACCTTTAAACCCTAAGCTGGCAAATGTTGAATAAATTGATAATGTCATCTGGTGCAGGAGCTGAGTTGTTGGCTTTCAAAATGGTGTCCTCCTTTAACTCATCCATGCTGAAAACGCAGTTATAATCCTCAGAACTATCTGGCACGAAAGAACAAGATTTTGACTCCGCTGATCTTTTGATACGCTGGAATTCCTTGCAATAATGATCAGCTGACGAATTTTGATGAATAGTAGCAGCTAACAAGTTAGCAACCTCCTTTCTTTTTATTCGTAATAATTGATCCGTTTACTTGCAAACTTTTAATAACTGATGTAGCCGACTTTCCCTTAATCTTACGGATTAATTTCTAGACTTTCCTTGAATTGCCCTTAAGGACAGATTTGAACAAAAATTTTTTCCAAGATTCTTTCTTCTTGGTTTTAAAAGTATACCGACACTTAGCCCTACATGCCTGATGTTTAACTTTGTTCCCAACCATAGGAAATCTAGCAAAAAAAGTCTTTGAGCACTCTTTCTCTTACCCTTCAAAGTTTTGCACTCTTTATCATACCAAGGGGTCTTAACATCATTAGGTTTATCACGGGACTTGGGAATAGCTTCCTTAGCACTCTCTACAATCACTTTAGTGAACTGCGAAACAGGATCATCATAACTCTGCAACAGATTCATAGGCATTCTACTTAAAATCTGTTGCTGATTAAGACTCCAATCTGCAGAGCGGAACATCCATGTTTCCCGAGAGGGGACTCTTGCAACTGCTTCGTAAAATAAATAAAAATCGGAAAGTGATCACTCCCGCTTATGTCCGAATAAACTTGCCACTCTAAGTCCAAAAGTAAGGAAGGATCGCAAATGGACAAACCCAAGTGAGTCAAAGAACCAGAAGGAGAACAAAAGGTCGGTGAGCCTGAATTCAGAAGACAGAGATCATGATCCGATATAACATCTTCAGAACTTTCCCTTGGGAATTAGTGCAGTTACTTCCCAACTGTGGAGAATGACCATTCAAGTCACCCAATAAAAGAAATGGGCGAGGGAGTTGAGAAATTAAACCATCCAACTGACTCTTCGAAATCACAAAAGATGGAGACAGATACAAACAGCATATCGTACTGCCTTGTTTAACGAGATACGAGGTGCCACTGCCTCCCGATCCTTCTGAAGTGGAATTTCTGTATGAAGTACCGAATTATGAATATAAAGAGAAACGCCTCTCCTTGAAAAGTCTGCAGAAGCTGGCTTGAGTATGCTGGAGAAACCAGTAATCTCATGCTTCTTACTTGCAGTTAAAAGGGTTTCCTGAAGAGCAATTATCGAAGATCTATACTCTGCCAATAATAGCTCAAGGTCCCGACAATTTGCTTTAACTCCCCTTATGTTACACTGGAGTATGTCCATGTTACATTGTTAAAAGAATAACTATCAGCCCTCTTCCCCAGAAACTTCACTATCCATCAAAGAACTAAAACGGTTTCTACAAGACAAGATCAGAAGCCGATGCTCCCGATACATTTCTAAGTTGTTTGTTGCCATGCTTGGAATTGCTCTTACTGGACTGAAATCTGCTGCATCAAATACCTGACTTCGAGATTTTCCCCTAGGAGGGTCTGGTGTCCGAAAAGGACGCTCCTCACTGCGTGCCTGTCTCGTACTGCTGTTATTGACTTGTGAGCGAGGGGACAGCTCTTTCCTCCGATCCTTCACCCCTGACCTCTGATCCACAGCACTTGTACAACTGAAACGCCTCTTCCCTCACCAGCAGGGACTGAAACCTGTTGTACAAACACTGCTGGTCGAAACACACTATTGCATTTCTGTCAAAACCCTCAACTGATTGCTCAAGTATAGTAAGCCGATCCAAAACCGATGACAACAATTCTGTCAATTTCTTCTCCAGAGCAGTGAATGGAGCTGCTCCCAGATCATCACCAATGACCGGTTCGCAGAATCGTTGACCACCTTCTGTGCACAAGTAGAAGCCGAAGGAGTCCTGGCCTCCACTAACCCTTCTAGCCTCAGTAAAGAAACATTCCCTCTCAATCTTTACGTTTTGAATTTCGCATTCCTTTTTCCACACTGGGCAACTTTTTGAATTTGCTGGATG